>PVIU01010719.1:0-68705 GCA_004026605.1 Ondatra zibethicus | reverse complement strand
ATCTTGTTAATATGAGTATTCTCTCTCTGCCTTTTGATTAGTTTGGATAAGGGTTTGTCTATCTTGTTGATTCTTTCAAGGAACCAGCTCTTTGTTTCATTGATTCTTTGGATTGTTTTCTGTGTCTCTATTTTGTTGATTTCAGCCCTCAGTTTGATTATTTCCAGTCTTCTACTTCTCCTGGGTGAGTCTGCTTCTTTTTTTTCCAGAGATTTTAGATGTGCTGTTAAGTCACTAATGTGTGCTTTCTCTGTTTTCTTTATGTGGGCAATCAATGCTATGAACTTTCCTCTTAGCACTGCTTTCATAGTGTCCTGTAGGTTGTGGTATGTTGTGTCTTTATTTTCGTTGAATTCAAGGAAGACTTTAATGTTTTTCTTTATTTCTTCCTTGACCCAGGAGTGGTTCAGTAGTTGACTTTTCAGTTTCCATGAGTTTGTAGGCTTTCTGGGGGTGGAGTCGTTTTTAAATTCTAACTTTACTCCATGATGATCAGATAAGACACAGGTGGTTACTCCAAATTGTTTGTATCTGTGGATGTTTGCCTTGTTGCTGAGTATGTGATCAATTTTCGAGAAGGTTCCATGAGATGCCGAGAAGAAGGTATATTCTTTCCTTTTTGGGTGGAATGTTCTATAGATGTCTATTAAGTCCATTTGATTTATTACATCTGTTAGTTCTCTTATTTCTCTGTTAAGTTTCTGTCTGGCTGACCTGTCATTTGGTGAGCAAGGAGTGTTGATATCTCCTAGTATTAGAGTGTGGGGTTTGATGTGTGCTTTAAGTTCTAGTAATGTTTCCGTTACATATGTGGATGCTTTTATATTAGGGGCATATATATTCAGGATTGAGACTTCATCCTGATGGATTATTCCGTTTAAGATTATAAAATGTCCATCTCCATCTCTTCTGATTGATTTAAGTTTGAAGTCGATTTTGTTAGTTATTAGTGTAGCCACACCTGCTTGTTTTTTAGGGCCGTTTGATTGAAAAACCTTTTTCCAACCCTTTATTCTGAGATAATGTCTGTCTTTGTGGTTGAGGTGTGTTTCTTGTAGACAACAGAATGTTGGATCCTGTTTTCATATCCATTCTCTTAACCTGTGCCTTTTTATAGGTGAATTGAGTCCATTGATATTAAGTGATATTAATGACCAGAGGTTATTAACTGCAGTTATTTTTTAGGGTTGTAGAGTTTGTGTGTTTCCCTTCTTTGAGTTGTGCTAGTCGAGGGCTGTTAGATATCTGTGTTATTATGGGTGTTGCTTGTGTCCTTTATATGTGGTTTTCCTTCTAGTTCTTTCTGTAAGGCTGGGTTTGTGGCTATGTATTGCTTAAATTTGTTTTTATCCTGAAATACCTTGTTTTCTCCATTGATGGTGAATGAAAGCTTTGCTGGGTATAGTAGTCTGGGCTTGCATCCATGGTCTCTTAGTGTCTGCAGCACATCTATCCAAGACCTTCTGGCTTGAATGGTTTCCATAGAGAAGTCAGGTGTAATTCTGATAGGTTTACCTTTATACGTTACTTGGCCTTTTTCCTTTGCAGCTCTTAGTATTCTTTCTTTATTCTGTATGTTTTGTGTTTTGATTATTATATGACAAGGGGATGCCCTTTTTCGATCCAATCTATTTGGTGTTCTGTATGCTTCTTGTACCTTCATAGGCATATCCATCTTTAGGTTGGGAAAGTTTTCTTCTATAATTTTGTTGAATATATTTTCTGGGCCTTTGAGCTGTGCTTCTTCTCCTTCTTCTACCCCTATTATTCTTAGGTTTTGTCTTTTTATGGTGTCCCAGATTTCTTGGGTGTTTTGTGTTAAGAATTTGTTGGATTTGTTGTTTTCTTTGATCAATGAGTTTATTTTCTCTATCGTATCTTCAGCGTCTGAGATTCTTTCTTCTATCTCTTGTATTCTGTTTGTTATTCCTGTCTCTGCTGTTCCTGATGGTTTACCCAGATTTTCCATCACCAGCCTTCCCTCGGTTTGTGTTTTCTTCATTGCCTCCATTTCAGTTTTTATGTCTTGAACTGTTTCCATTACCTGTTTGATTGCTTTTTCTTGGTTTTCTGGGTATCTTTGAGGAATTTATTCATTTCTTCTAACTTTTTGTTAGTTTTCACATCCCTTTCTTCAAAGGAGTTTTTCACCTCTTCTTTAAATGTCTCTATCACTTTCATAAAGTTACGTTTAAAGTCGATTTCTTCTACTTCTTCTGGGTTAGGTTCCTCAGGTTTTCCTGTTGAGTACACGTTGGTTTCTGGTGTTATCATATTGCTTTTCAGATTGTTGGAGGAATTCTTGGATTGACGCCTATCCATCTCTTCCTCTGATTTCAGTCAGGGGAGTCTCAGTGTGTTGGGACCTCCCAGGACGGCTTGTACACACTCACCCCTAAGGATAGCTGATCTCAGTGCACAAAGAGGAAGTCCCGTATGGACTTTCTATCCTTCTGTACCTCCAATCTTGGCACAGGGAGAGAGATTCCTGGTGTCCCAATGCCCCACAGAGGAAAGGTCAAACTTGCAAGGGTGGGGTGCAGGGTCGTGTTGATCAAAGAGGCCTGCAGGGACCTTCCACCAGGCTTGCACAACCTTACCAGTGTGAGCCGCCTCCGATCTCAGTGCAGGAAGATAGAGTGCTGGGTTACTAAAGCCCCACCAAGGAAAGGGTGATCTTGCGAGATGGAGGGAGTGTTCAGGGTCATGTGGAACAAAGAAGCCTGCCTGGACCTTACCAGTGTGCGCCACTGATCTCAGCACAGGAAGAGAGAGTGCTGGGGTACCAAAGCCCCACCGAGGAAAGGGCAATCTTGAGGGAAGGGGATTCAGAGTCCTCCAGACGGCCACAACCCTACCAGTGTGAGCAGCCTCCGATCTCAGCACAGGAAGAGAGAGTACTGGGTTACGAAAGCACCACCATGGTTGCAGGAGGGAGGGAGGGTTCAGGGTCCTGTGGAACAAAGAAGCCCACCAGGACCTTACCTGTGTGAGCCACTGATCTCAGCACAGGAAGAGAGAGTGCTGGGGTACCAAAGCCCCACCGAGGAAAGCCCCAATCCTAGTCTTTATCATCACTATTGAGAATCAATTACCAGCACTTAATTCAGTTTCTTACTCCCTCCTGGGACACAAGCAACCATGTAGGGTTCTGTGACAGGTTTAACTAATAGTAATAATAGTGATAATAATAACATAAACACCGTCCGGCGCCTTACTCTTTATTGTTCCAAGTAAGGAGTGTCTTCAGGCTTTCTCTGTGAAGAGCCAGGATTGTATTGAGCATTTGCATTACAATTTACCTTCGAGTTTCCTGAGTGTTTTTGCATACATGAAGATATTGTCACCTGCTTTCTAGCACCCACATTTCATAAGAACTGGTATTTTCCTTTTGTTCATTTTGTTTATTTTCATTTCCTTATTTTCAGCAGTGACTTCAACCAGGATCAAGGGCAAAACAAATAAGCAACACTTTTTAATTGTATTATAATACTATTTTTCATGTCTATCAATGGGGAGCTGACATTCCATTGAAATTAAAATTTCTATGTAACAGACTACTTAAAATAATGTTTTATATCATCATCAAAATTACACAATAATTTCTTTTATGTTGAAAGAAAATATGTGTCTACAAAAATGATTATTAAGACAACAAGTTTAACAAGACTTTAATGTAAGGCATATAAGATTGTCCCAAAGGTACTAAACAAGGTAGAAAATCTAATTTAGTTCATGACCCATTAAGTATTTATATTCTTTTAATAAATGTACAAAATAATGGGTTTATAATATCTTATTCATATGTGTGTTTATGTGTATGTGTGTGCACATAATCATGTGTATGTGTGGGAGTACTTTCATGAGTGTGTGCATACATGTGGAGGCCATAGGATAACCTCTAGTGCAGCTCTTCAGAAGGCATCAATTTATGTTTTTGAGACAGGGTTTTCTACTGTCTTAAATTCTTATGTTACGTTTGGCTGGCTAATCGGCTAGTTCAAGTGGTCTTCCTGTTTCCATAGTCTTAAGACTGATATTACAAGTATAGGAATTATAAAACAATTTACCCAAAATTGAAAGATTCTGGACAGAAAGTTCTTTAAGTCTCAAAAAGTTAGAAAGGGTGTCTCCTTAAGACTCAGGAAGGAAAGAGCTCAAACATCTCAGGATGTCCCTTAAAATTACCACATATACACGGTCCTTCTTCCAAGGTTATATAAGAAGTCAGGAGTGCTAAGGAGAGGAACCTCCCTGACCTGGCTAACTGCCTGGAAATGCACAGAACTCCAGACATTTAGTGTTCACATACTCTCCAATCTGCTGGGATATGCTTTCAGTGATGCAGCTGTCATTGTGCCACAGATGCTCTGTAAGGATCTCCAATAAGCTCATCTATTCTTAAAGTTCAACTTTAGTGGTATTCTTCAAGTGTTCTGTTCTCAGTTCCCTTTGGAATAAGTAGATGTTTGCTAATGGCTACTTACTGTCTCAGGAATGTACCTAACCATGCATGCCAATTTTTTATTTTGTTTTTTTACTATGCTTTGGGTAGGAAACTTCAATGTCCAAGCTTGTTAGGCAAGCAAAATACTTCTGAAGCTACCATGCCAGTTCTTCAATAACATTTTAATTACTGTATATCATTGTATTTTGATCAAATTAATCAATTCCACCTTTATATCTTTTGTATTCTTCCTGTTGTTCTGCTTCCTACAACTTTCATCTTCCATGCTATGCATATGACATACATGCATTTGCAGATATATGAATGGTATAATCATGACACACCTATGTGTATATGTATGCAGATACTAGTTATATTGGACACAAAAAAGTGTATATGCATATACATACACATGTGAATATATATAGGCACCACACATACTATACATGTATATATGCATGCACGTGTGTATTATATATGAAGTACATATGTGGGCATATGTATATTTTACATATGATACATATGTATTTGCCCATGTATATACATGTCATTCTATGGAATGTGTACACCTGCCATTATGTAAATGATATATGTGACATATATGTGTCTACATATATGTATGTATATATGTGTTATAGATATATTGCAGTTGTAACTGCATGCATATGCCTTCTACATATGATATATATGTGTGTATATACAGGAATATACATGTTATATATAAGAATACATGTGTAGATGCATGTGAATGTGTTTGTTAGAGCAAGAAAGAGAAAATTTGAGAGAGGGAGAGTTTTCTTTAATCACTTTTCACAATATCAGTTGTGTATTATCATTTGTCAGACAGAAGAGAAATTTTGACCAATATGAAGTTGAGTTGGAATGACAAAGAGATTTTTTAAAAATTGTGTTTAATACCTTTCAATTTTTTAAATTTTACAAATTCTATAACATGCATATACTCATGTATATACACATGCCACATATATATGCATATTTATACATGTATAAACATGCATGTCTTATATAGCATGTATATACCTGCATATGCACACTTGTATGACATAGAATAACATGGCATGCATGGATATGCACATATGTTTATAACATGTATATATATGCATAAACTCATGTGTATCATGCATAAATGATATATATAATTCACATTTGTATATGATAGCTTAGTTTCTATGTCCAAATAAAGAAGTTGAGTGACTAGAAGAATGTTTCAGTTGACAAAGTGCCTGCTCTTTACCCATATATAAACCATGTGTGAAAATTCAGCTCTACAGCTCTTTGCTTAGGATATGATACATATGGGTCCTCTGGCTTTACTGTCCAGCAGACTAGCAGAATTCGGGATCCAAAAGCTAAGACACACTCTTATAGAGAGGAAGGAAGGAAGGAAGGAAGGAAGGAAGGAAGGAAGGAAGGAAGGAAGGAAGGAAGGAAAAAACATTTGATGCTGACCTCTGGCCTCTACACCCACCTGTACATATATGTACAGTCCTGCACACTGTCCCACACCAACACATACACACATACACATTTTAATGCAGGCATGTACATATACAACAAAATTGCAAACATATACACCCCCCAAACCAGCAGTACTTGAATACCTTAAATAGCGGCTGCAGTATTCATTACATACAAATAAAAATAATCAGATTTTTACACTACATTTTATTATGAATTATTTTGCCTTTAAAAGATACAAAATATTTTTTGTAAATTAATATTACTATCACTCTAATTATTATTTATATTTCTTTTTAAATATTTCCAAATGTAATGGCCAGACAAATCATAGGTAAATATTCTTCTGAAGAACTCAGGGGAACTATTAAAATATTTTTTCTGTAAATGTTATAATTTTATCAACTAAAGAAAAATTGAAATAATTTCATCATTAATTTTAGTTGTATCTACACACAATTTCTGAGATATTGAATAAAGATTTTTAAGCTTTATATTTGAGTCCTAAAATTTCCAGTTTTAAATTTTAAAGTCTTCAAACAGCTACAAAGCTCATCCTGTTTTCCTCTAGGTGGTCAATAATTTTAAAAATTGACTTCTGTGGGTAATAATTTCCCATATGTTTAACTTATATGGTCATCTTTCTGTACTCCTGATTCTGATGTGTTAAAGCATATAGAGTGTATGTGTTATCATAATTCTCTAAAGCCAAGCAGTGCTGTGGGACAATGGTTTGTGTTCTGTCAATTATATTTTAATAAATCGCGGATTGGCCAGAAACCAGGCAGGAAGTAGAGGCAGGGCAACGAGAACAGGAAAATTCTAGGAAGAGGAAAGCCCATTCCTCTGCAATCCTGACCAAGCCACAGAAGAAACAAATGTGGGTTCCTCGTCAAATAAGGTACCAAATCACATGGCTAATATAGTCAAGAATAATGGGTTAATATAAGTTATAAGAGTTAATAATAAGCCTGAGCTAATGGGCCAATCAGTTTATAACTAATGTAGACAGACCTCTGTGTGAATTCTTTGGGACTTAACAATTGCGTTTACCGGGCAGGACAGAAACCCCCAACAACAAAGCAGTTTTAACATGGATTTAAAATGCACTGCTTTGCATCACAATATTTAAGAAACAAAGCAGATAATTCACTTATTTTCTTTCTTTCTGCACACAATGCATATGTGTTGCTGTCTTAGTTATGTTTTTATTGATTAGGTAAAGGCCATGATGGAAAGCAGCTTGGGGAAGAAAGGGTATAGTTTCCTTTTCAGTTACAAAGATAATATCATCATTAGGACAAACAAAGACCAGAAGTGAGGCAGAGACCATGGGGAAACACCTCTTGGTGTCTTGCTATTCTTAGCCTCTTTTCTTTCAGTACCCACCTGCCCAGGGATTGCTCCACTCACTTAAAGTGGCACTCTCACATCAATCATTAATCAGGAAAATGCCTCACAGCTGTATTCACAATCCAATCTCATAGGAGCATTTTTTGAATTGAAGTTCCTTTTGTTTATGTCAAATTACAAAACTAACCAGCAGAGTTATGAATGACAAGTTAAAGGTTTTCTGTTTGATCTAATTTTTGACACATGCCATTTTTAAAGCCATAACTTAGTTCTAAGTGTCATATTTCATTCTGAATAGGTAATTACTTCCTTCATTTTTAGGCTGAATATCAGCAGTCAAGCATTTCCGAAGCTTATGCTTCCCTTACACAAATGCTTCCCTTATTTGTGGCCCAATGTTCCATAGAATTTGCCTCCCTATCACTTATAAAAGCATTAGAGAGTTTATGTTAGATATTTAGTTCTGCGATCAACATATTCAAGCAATTTGGCAAACTATTTTACAAACAGCTCATTATAAATTTAAAAAAACTGAATTACAAAACAAAAAATTCCATGCTTTTATGTCTTGAAAACAGGGATTGAATTTGTTCATTTGAGTTATCAAAATGTTGGTTGATAATATCTAAAATTTCCCATGATTGCTTTGTCAGTGAATGCTGACAAACCTCAAATCTCAGCTTTCTATACTGATGGGCCTCATAGGTTACTTATTTTTCATAACTGAATAATTATTTTATATCCCAAAGTCTTTATAATATGCTACTCTCCTCATAAATGTTAAGGATCCACCCTGTACATTCATAGTCTGATCAGTCTGTACTGTCTCCACCCTCTAATAAACATTTCATGATGTGATTCAAGCTTTATGAGGGCCAGAAGGTTGAACATTATTTGCATTTGAACTAAGTAGGTAAATCTCTTCCTTCTGCTTCAGACAAAGGTGGAAAGTCACAATTGCCACACTCTCAGTTGTAGATTTGATTGATTTTCTGTCTACTTTGTAGGGCAAAAATAACCTTAAATTTGTTTTCCATGAGCTGTGTGGTTTTATATGTGGGATTTAAACCTCTGGGTTTCAGCACAGAGGAAAGCTTGGATGCTCATTTACAGAAATTTACCTTTTGATAAGAACTAGTTTCTAAACCCCAGTCTAAGAAAAATATCTGGCTAAAATTCGCAGTAAAGTTTAAGAGAAAAGAAAAGAGTAAATAAAATAATACTAATACCACCCACAGACATTAGGGACAAAAAACATTTGAAAGTGGGAATAGTAGAACTAGCACCCTTACCCTGTCTCCTAACATCACCACTGAGAATAATGATAGGTTTGCTTCCTTCTGCACCATTTGGTGTCAGGAGTCATGCTTTTCCTCACCTGATAGTCTATCTCAGTTTTTCATATCCTTATAAAAGTACAATGCCAAACTTCAATTTCTGGGAGAATAGAAGACACGGTAAGACACATCATGAAAATCAACATTCTCCAAAAGATAGAGCAGTTTTTTTTCTTTCTCGCACAATATTTTTCTTTCTCCACACCTAATGCCCTTATATTCCTCAATTCTAAGCATCAACATCTTCATAAAAATTCTTCCATATATAATCCCCTTTCTTACTTTGAAAATATTTATCAATGGCAACAATGTTTTTTCCATGGTGTGAAGAGTTTTAATCCATTTCTTTAATTTAATCTGACAGTTTGGCACACTAGAAAATAGATACAGATTTCCATTCAAGATTACAAACATTTTCCAAAAAGCGACCATTTCAAAATGTGTTTAACTCTCATTAATCAATTACCATTCATTAGATAGTGTATTTCTTCTATTTCTGTAGCCACAATTTCCATACCATAAACAGACATACAAGTAACATTATCCATACCAGGTGAGTAGTTTTTGAGTATTTATGACTATATATTTATATATATATATATGTATGTAATTTCAATTAATAAAAAGAGTTTATTAATTTGAAAGATAGCAATGATATGGGTATGTGGGAGTATTTGAATAAAGAAAAGGAAAAGAGAATATTATGTAATTACCTTATAATTTCAAAAATAATAGAAATAATAAAAATAAGTAAAATTAAAATAGGGAGACAATATTTAATGTGTATTCCAGTAGTAAAATAGGATCTTCTCATTACAAAGCTCTAAGGTCAAAACTGAATATCAAAGTACCTCATCATTATCCTTTTTTTCTTTATTTGATACAAAATACAGTGACATTGTTCATTGCAGTTTTCTGTTCAAAGAAAAATAGAGTTTTGGAAGAGGAAGAGAGACTTTAAATTGAAAATGTCAGCTTCTCTCAGATAAGGTTTTCCAAGCCACAATGAAGTCATTTCATGATTCCCTACATGTCTGTACCTGTCCAACACCATGCTTTCTCAAGCCAGTAGTTCAGTTTCATAATTGAATCAATTCTGTTACTAGAAACTACCAGCTTTCTTTTTGTCCCATACTAGTCTGGAAAGAACAATTTCTTTTAAAAGGATCAAAAATTCTGTTTTAAAGTAACATTCAAAATACAATAGAAGAAGATACACCCTTTCATTTAAAAGGTGTCGTCACAGTACTGGATAGTGCTAGGTTGTAGTTAGTATTGATATTTTTCAGTTTATCTAAATAAATGTCAACAGAACAATGATTTAGTTGCATTTACTGCTTTGCAGTAACAAGACTGAGCTAATAGTTCTTTCACTGAGGTGCTATTAACTCTTCTTATATTGTAAATTTGGAGGTGTTTTTGAAAACTCCACCATCCATCTTTTCCCAGGATCTGTCACTTTTAGCTTCTGCATATCTCTACAACTTGTCCTAACTCCTTCTGTGGCTACCCACCTTTAGTCTATCTTTTTCAAGACTCCCACATTGCTGTCTTTCACATTTCTTGTAGGTGATGCCGAGGGTGATTGCTTGCTGCATATAAAAGGAGAAAAGAAAGACCACAGCAGGATGACACCTCTCCAAAGGCTGAAGGAATGATTTGATTGAAATCAGATTGCATTTCTGTTGGGTAATTTTTAATTTTTTTAAGACAACTATTTGCAGATCACATCATGCCAGGTTGATCTGTCCAACACTATTATTTCCCTGCAGTTTACAATTCTGACACATTTTTCACTTCTAACCTCTGACAGATGTGTCTGTTACACTTGGACTTGGAAGGGTAGGATTAAAAGTTACTATAAATAATTCCTGTTTTTTATTTATTTGACAGTAATTATAAAGGTGAGGTTATACCCGTGCTTCAGTTAATGAGGCAGATAAAAAAGATGTCATATGTCAATGAAGGAATGAACCATTTATTATAGAAAGGAACTTTTATCTTACAAAAGAACTTATACTAGGGATCCAAGGAGAAGGAATAGATGCTCCCACTGAATTTATCTAGTAATGTTCAGGCACTCTAATACACCACAGCCTGAGCCTCTTTCCCACTACTTTTATTGTGGTGACATTGTACTAACAGCTTTATGTGTATACTCACATGCTATCAATAAGAAAGAGGCACAGCATATAGAGGCAAAGAAAATTTAACTATAAAGGTTCCAATTAGTTTTTTTGTTCCAAAAACTAAAGGAGCCAAAGTGGGAGTACTAGCCAGGGTCAAGTTTCTAAATCTGTGCAAAAATTTAGTTAAATTCTATAATCAAGGAAGGAAATATCAGAGGCACACATTCTGTAGGGGAGAAGGAGCAGAATTTTTGGAAAGCTGCACCCTCTTCTGAATTGACAAGTGTGCACTGTCATTAGAACTGAAGAACTATGAAGTTCCATAGTGATCAACAACTTATTTAATTCACAAGTTTACCTGAGTCATGTCTCATTCAGGTGGATGCAAATTGTAATTGTATTCCTTGAAAAGATTCAGGCCTGGCAGAGTGACCCATGCCATTAATTCCAGATGAACATATATCAACTTGACACATATAGAGTATTCCAGGCCAACTGGGTCTATATAGTGAGATCTTGTCTCAAATAAATGAATAAAAAATGTAAACGCACAAACATAAGTAAATTTAAAATATTGGAGCACTGTAGAACTAAGTATAATTTGCAGGAAATCTCAGTTTCTTCAAAATAATGTCCTTATTAAGAATTCACTTTAGAGATATATATTATATATATATATATATCCATGATTTTCAACAAGAATCTGAATTAACAAACTATTATCTAGCAATTATTAATAAGGAGACTGTGTTGTTATAATGAAGAGGTAAGAAGAGCTAGGAAATTTTAGGTTATAGTAAAAACTGTGTGCACCCACAGAAAATGCAATCTTAACCTCTCAACAAGACAAATTCTCTTTGCAACAGAGACCATTATTAGAAACCACCACCAATGAGAATGCAGAGTTGTGGGTCCTAGTCCCAGTGGATTCACCTACAATACAACTGTAGCATTTATGGCTCAAGCAGTATTGCAGAAATATTTGGATGGGAAGATTTTAAGAGCCAGATGATCAAGAAGTTTGGTGTGAGATTGTGTCTGATGCTCCACAAATAAATTCTCACAAACATGGTGATATAAGCATGAACCAAAAAAGAGATAATAACAGTATACATTCTAACAAGTACTGGGGAAATCCCAGAAGTCCCCAACCCTAGATAAAGAATGACAGGAAATTAAGAAATGGTGAAAGTGAGAGAAATTGTTTTCCCCAGGGATGAGCACTCTAACTGGTTTTTCAGCACCAAATGGTCAGCCCTGAAAACATACATCCAGGTAACACTGTACAGAATGAGCAGGTTATATGTAGAAATATACATGTATGTACATACACATATATGCATATAGCAATGATTATGAGAGGATAGCTTTGAATTTGAAAGTGAGAAAGAAAAGGTATATGACTGGACTTAGATGGAGAAAAACAAAGGGGGAAATGAAGTAATTGTAGTCTAATTTTAAAAATAAAATAAGCAACTATATAATAAATAAAGTACACATAAAAAACGACTCTGGGACTTGGATTCATGATACCTGGGTCACTGCCACTGTCTGACACTTGAAAATAATAAAGAAACACCATAAAGTTGATTAGCTTTGTTGTATACATATATTCAAGTCAATTTTATCTTTTCTATATTGTTTAAAGATAGTTATGATGACAATTAGATAGGTATATTGGAACTAGTTTTAAGAACAGCTGTATTTTTTATTCTTCTCAAGGGTGTGTGTGTGTTATGCTTTAACATGTATAGCCATGTTTATATGTAGGTAGGACTATGTATGTCTTCATGTGAAAGGCTACATGTATAGCAGAATATATGTGTACAATTTTACATATTTGTATGTAGTTGTGTAAGTTGATATTGAGTGTCTTCTTCAATGACTCTGTACAATTCATTGCAACCAGCTTTCTCATTTGAGTTCAGATTCCACTATTATGGCTAGTCTGTCTGACCAACTTGCACTAGGGATCTCTTGCTTCTCTTTTTTTCAGTGCTGTAGTATGATACACACTACTGTTCCAACTATTTATTTCATGAATTCTATGTAACTGAACTCTTGTCCTCATGCTTATATGGCAAATGCTTTAACCACTCAGCAATTCTTGCAGCCGAAAAACTGTCTCTGAGCAAGATAGTCTGAAATGAGTAATTCATTGTAATACGTGTTTGAAGAGGATGTTCCCACCAACAATTCATTTCACATACTCTGTGGGGAAGCATTCATTGTCAGTCACTTCAGAGATATACAGCTATCATTGTGCTGTAAGTTTCCTCTCAGGAAAGGAGAAACTCCATATATTCTCATAACCCCCTTTTTATCCACTGTAAATACACAGAAAACCAGCAGGAAAAGTGAGTTACATTGCATTGGGAACACAGAATTTTATCACAGTCCACTAAAAATGGCCTCAAGGAGCTTTACACAAACCTAAGGGACCTACCTTAAGATAGTAAGAAAACAAAACTAAAACAGTATTATTCCAGTACCAACATCTGCAGCACTTATCAATACATTTTTAATGCCTTATGTTTCAAGAGATCTAAATACCTTTAGAAGCTTATGGAATTTAGAGGCAAGCTAAATACCTTTAGAAGCCTATGGTGTTTAGAGGCAAGACTAAACTCAGTCACTGTCAGGAGCTTGAATCCTTTAGCCAGACCTTTGACATTGTCTGTAACAACATATGAATTCTTTCACCTTTGTCCTGTTGTAACAAACGAGACCAAGCATTTTCTTCTGCACCAGGTGTGAACTGGTTAAACAAAATATAAATAGAACACTCACAATACCCAATGACAGAGAAAATGAATGTATGAGCAGAAAAGTCTTCATATAAAAACTTGTTATCTTTGTAAAATACAAAATATAAAGATAGATGGGTTCTGTCTTTAGGTCAAACTTCACAGAGAACTGTTTTGTACAACAGTCTTGCCCTTTCTCTTTTGAAATAACTGATGTCAAATAGGCCAACATATTCACATTCTAGAAATGGGAAGAAGAAACAGAGAGGGATAAAGCAGCTTCTACATGTGTCTTGTTACATTTCTCACACATTCTGCAAAGAGAACTGGAAAACAAGTTTTTTTCAACAACTGTATGCTAAAAGTGGTGTGGTGAGAGAATTTTTTAGAAGGGTCAAATAGTAGTAGTGAGGTACTGAGCACAGTGTTTTATGGCCCTTGTGTGGTCTCCACAAACTGTAGATTTACAACCACAATTTAAGGTAGTACACTACAGAGTAATACCAAACTCATGTTTTTATTTTAAATATTTTAAAAGATACAGAATTTTAAAAATCTGTACAATTTAACCTCAACTCTGAATATTTGTACCATGAATGAAAAAATTTTTAAACACATGCCAATCATAGATGGTATTGCATTCTAGCACAAGTTAATGTTAATCCTTATTTGTACTTCACCATTCTGGTAATATTTGATTTTTTTCCTTTGAATTTTGGGGGGAAATCTGGTGGTATAATGCAGTTGACAGTCACTGTTTATGTTGAGTCTTGTTTAGTTGAAGTCTTTAAGTACTGTCCAATAAATCCTGACCAAAATGATTGGGTCATGTATTACCAAATATGATGATGTATGCAAATAATTCTTCTTGAGTAAAGGGTTTCACAAGGGGGGTCTATGGAGAGTTACATCCTCTAACAGATCCTTTTCTCCTTTCAAATACACACAGGATTATCTTCTCATTAGCTGTGAAGCCACAGTCTTACTTGATACAATTCTATACCAGAGAGTCAGATTAAGGAAATCAATTGAATGAACTGTCATTGATATTTCTCAGTCAAATAAAGAGGAAACTATAGCTGTGGCCAGCTTAAAAATTCTATGCATATTTACTAAGCTTTGGATTCTATGGCTGAAACACATTTTTTAAAGAAAAAAATCAATATTAAACTACATTTGATATATTTCTTTACCAAAAGCCACAACTTCTGGTATTCTAGAGAGGGATGATTTATAACTATCACATCCCACAAAATGTTCTTTTTGGCCCTGAAATCTGATAATTTGGTTTTACAGGTGGCTGTACTTCAAGAAATAAAACTCCTGTCCATCGTCATTATTATTATCAAGGAGAGGTTGTGAAGGGTTGTGGAAAGTACAGCATATATCCCTGCTTTACTCTTGTGATAACTGCAGAATTTTGGAAATGTATTAGTTTCAGCAAAAGAGGAATGAAGACCTAAGAGCTGCGTTAGGTATAAATAAGTGTGGAACCTTTGCTTTCTATCTGGGGAACACTTCCCTTGGTATACACTGTATAATATATTCCCATTTGGCCTTGCAGATGCATTTTGGAATTTATTGGCCTGGAAACATTTTTACTGGCTTGCAAATGTTTCATCAACCTGCTCTCTCCATGGACCAGAATATGATGCAGATTGGAAGTGAAAGATGGAGACTGAGAATAGAGTGCTCATTTTTTCCCCTTAATTTTTTTACATTGGGAGAGGAGTTTCTCTCTGGCTAGGTCATGATCACGAAGTGGTATATAGATAGTCTGAGGCAAAAATATACTCTTTAATATAGATGTACTACTATTTACAAAGCAACAATTTTAGACCTAAAGCAAGACTATCAGCAAATTAGAAGTGGCTACAAAATGAGGATAATGATAATCCTACTTGTATTGTAATAGTAGTCAAGCTGATCTGCCTGAGGATCACTTTTGAATTTCAACAAAATGGTAGTTTTATAAAAATTGGATTTGTCTTTATATTTTTTCTGATTAAAGGGTATATTTTCAATGCATATTATCAGTAATTGCTCTTACGCTTTTTAAATAAAATAGGCCATACTAACTAACCCATTTTCACACAAACATAGAATGGTTATAGTTTGAGGGAAGTTTATGGGAATGAACATGACAAGCAAGTACAGGGATATACAATTCATTCAATGATTAAAATGATAACAGTAAGAATTTATTTGTTAGATTATTAAAAGATCAGTAAATGTTCAGACACCCCATGAACAACCACAGTCACCAATACTCCAGGTAGCACTCTTCCTCTCTCTCTCTATGCATCCCCACCCCAAACACTAACTGCAATCCCCCTCCTCTCTTTATAACCTTGTATTCAGCTTCATACAGCAGAAAATCGCTCTTGAATCTCAGACCATGCAGAACACCAGAACTTTTCCCCCTAACTTTGTCATAGATCTGCTGTTCAACTAAAGACCACAAGGTCAGAAAACCACAGAAAAAACAAAGACCAAGGAAATAACATCCATGCAAGAAAGGCAAACCCAGAAATAGCACCTAGAACTACAGTCATCCAACATCATAGGTCTAAATGCCAACTTATGTATATAATCAAAAACAGCCATGGCAGTATGTCACCAATAGAATCCAGCTTTCCTGCTACACCTGAATATTCTATGACAGTTGATGTACAAGAAAAATACAGAATACAGAATAAAGAAAGAATATTAAGAGCCAAAAAGGAAAAAAGTCAAGTAACATATAAGGGTAAACCTAGCAGAATTACACCTGACTTCTCTATGGAAACCATGAAAGCAAGAAGGTCTTGGATAGATGTGCTACAGAAACTAAGAGACCATTGATGCAAGCCCAGACTACTATACCTAGCAAAGCTTTCTTTCACCATCGATGGGGAAAACAAGATATTACAGGATAAAAAAAAAATTTAAGCAATATATAGCCACAAACCCAGCCTTACAGAAAGTACTAGAAGGTAAACCACAACTAAAGGAAGCAAACAAAACCCATAATAACACAGACATCTACCAACATTACACCAGCTCAACTCAAAGAAGGGAGACACACAAACCCTACGACCAAAAAGAAAATAACCGGAATTAACAACCACTGGTCATTAACAATGCTTAATATCAACAGACTCAACTCACCTATAAAAAGACACAGGTTGAGAGAATGGATACAAAAACAGGATCCAACATTCTGCTGTTTACAAGAAACATACCTCAACCACAAAGAAAGCCATTATCTCAGAGTAAAGGGTTGGAAAGTTTTTCAATCAAACGGCCCTAAGAAACAAGAGGGCGTGCCTATAGTAATATCTAACAAAATCGACTTCAAACTAAAATGAATCAGAAGAGATGGAGCTGGACAATTCATACTCATAACAGGAAAGATTCATCAAGATGAAGTCTCAACCCTGAATATTTATGCCTCTAATATAAAAGCAACCACATATGTGAAAAAAAAAACTTTACTAGAACTCAAAGCACACACCAAACCCTACACACTAAATGTCGGATATTTCAACACTCCTCTCTCACCAATGGACAGGTCAACCAGACAGAAACTTAACAGAAAACTATGAGAACAGATGTAATGAATAGAATGGGCTTAATAGACATCTATAGAACACTCCACCCAAACAGGAAAGAATATACCTTCTTCTCAGCATCTCATGGAACCTTCTTGAAAATTGATCACATACTTGGTAACAAAGCAAACATCCACATAAACAAAAAAGTTGGGGTAACCTCCTGTGTCTTGTTGAATCATCATGGAGTAAAGTTAGAATGTAACAATAACTCCGACCCCAAAAAACATACAAAATCATGGAAACTGAACAATCAACTACTGAACCACTCCTGGGTCAAGGAAGAAATAAAGAAAGAAACTCTATAGCTGATAAATACCTTCAATGATGTGGGAGGATACAAGATCAACTCAAAAAAAAAATCAGTAGCCCTCCTATACACAAAGGATAAAGAAACAGAGAAGGAAATCAGAGAATCATCACCTCTCACGATAGCCACAAATAGCATAAAGTATCTTTGGGTAACACTAACCAAGGAAGTAAAAGATCTATTTGACAAGAACTTTAAGACTTTGAAGAAAGAAATTGAAGAGGATACCAGAAAATGGAAGGATCTCCCATGCTCCTGGATTGGTAGGATCAATATAGTAAAAATGGCAATTCTACCAAAGGCAATCTACCCATCACAATCCCAACAAAATTCTTCATAGAACTTGAGAGAACAATCACTAACTTTATATGGAAAAACAAAAAGCCCAGGATAGCCAAAACAATCCTATACAATAAAGGAACTTCAGGAGGCATTACCATCCATGACTTCAGACTCTATTACAGAGCTACAGTAATGAAAACAGCTTGGTATTAGCATAAAAACAGGGATGTTGACCAATGGAATCAAATCGAAGACCTGGATATTAAGCCACAAACCTATCAAAACATCATATTTGACAAAGAGACTAAAATTATACAATGGAAGAATGAAAGCATTTTTAACAAATGGTGCTGGCATAACTGGATATCAACCTGTAGGAGAATGAAATTAGACCCTTATCTATCACCATGCACAAAACTCAAGTCCAAATGGAATAAAGACCTCAACATAAATCCCACAACAGTGAACCTGATAGAAGAGAAAGTGGGAAGTAGCCTGCAATACGTGGGCAACGGAGACCACTTCTTATGTAAAACCCCAATGGCACAGACAACAAGAGCAACAGTGAACAAAATGGGACCTCCTGAAACTGAGAAGCTTCTGTAAAGCAAAGGACACAATCATTACAACAAAAAGGCATCCTACTGAATGGGAGAAGATCTTCACTGACAATGGTCTTCACTGACAAAAGTCTGATCTCTAAAATATACAAAGAACTCAAGAAACTGGACATTAAAATTCTAAATACCCCAATTAAAAAATGGGTAAGGATCTGAATAGAGAATTCTCAACAGAAGAAGTTCGAATGGCCAAAAGATACTTAAGGTCATGTTCAACTTCCTTATCCATCAGGGAGATGCAAATCAAAACAACGTTGAGATACCATCTTACACCTGTCAGAATGTCTAAAATCAAAAACACGAATGATTGCTTATGCTGGAGAGGATGTGGAGTAAGGAGAACTCTCATCGAGATACCATCTTACACCTGTCAGAATGTCTAAAATCAAAAACACGAATGATTGCTTATGCTGGAGAGGATGTGGAGTAAGGAGAACTCTCATCCATTGTTGGTGGGAATGCAAACTTGTGCAACCTCTTTGGAAATCAGTGTAGCAGTTTCTCAGGAAACTGGGAATCAACCTACCACAGGATCTAGCAATATCACTCTTAGTAATATACCCAAGAGAAGTCCAATCATACTACAAAAGCATTTGTGCAACTATGTTCATAGCAGCATTGTTTGTAATAGCCAGAACCTGGAAACAACCTAGGTGGCCATCAATAGAAGAATGGATCAAGAAAGTGTGGATTATATACTCATTAGAATACTACTCAGTGGTAAAAAACAATGACATCATGAATTTTGCATGCAAATGGATGGAAATAGAAAACGCTATCCTGAGTGAGGTAACCCAAACCCAGAAAGATGATTATGGTATGTACTCACTCATTAGTGGACCCTCGCCATAAAACAAAGGACACTAAGCTTTTAGCTCACAAGCCCAGAGAAGCCGTATAGCAAGGTCAACCCAAAGAAAGCATCTACAGATCCTCCTGGAAGTTTGAAGCAAACAAGATCATCAGGCAAATGTTGGAAGCACGGGGGCAGGGATAGAGGTGGGGATAGGGGGGTAAGGGAAGAGGAGAGGGGGAAGGAGAAGGGAGAAGGGAAGGACTGGGGAGAGCTTGGGGGAGTGGGAGGATAGAGATGGAGGAAAGGTGGATAACGGAAAAAGGAATAAGATATCTACATTAAGGGAGTCATTTTAGGACTGGCAAGATACTTGGCCCTGGAGGGTATCCCAGGTGTCCACGGGGATGTCCCCAACTATGTATTTGTGCAGCAGAGGAGAGGGTGCCGGAACTAGCCTTGTCCCAGAGTCACATTGATGAATATCTTGATCACCACCATAGAAATTTTGTCCGATGGATGGAGGTAGAGAGAGAGACCTACATTCACATCAGAGCAATGGACTTAGCTCCCAAGGTCCAGTCGAAGGGTAGAAGGTGGGAGAAGAGGAGCAAGGAAGTTAGGATCGTGAGGGGCTGGTCCACCGACTGAGACAGTGTGCCTGAACTAATGGGTGCTCACCAAATCCAGCTGGACTGTGACTGAACGAGCATATGATCAAATTGGACTCTCTGAATGTGGCTCCCAATGGGGGCAGACTGAGAAGCCATCAACAATGACACCAGGACCTATCTCTTCTCTATGTATTATCTTTTTGGGAACCTAGTCTATTTGGATCCACACCTTCCCAGACCAGGATGGAGGAGGGAGGGCCTTGAACTTCCCACAGGGCAGAGCACCATGCCATCTTTTAAGGAAGCAGGGGGAGGGAGGAAAGGTGGGGGAAGCGGGAGGAGACTGGGAGAAGGGGAGGAAATGTAAATTTTTTTTATTTTTTTGAATGAAAAAAATAAAAGAATATGGAAAAAAAGAAAAATACATTAAATTCAACTTAATGAAGATGATAAAAGCCCTTAGAGAAATAGAGGAAAGCACAAGCAGAAAAAAAAATGGAGGAAGTGAATAAATCCCTTACAGACAGCCAAGAATAAAACATTTGACTAAAATGAATTAAAGTGTTTAACACCTGAAATGAAAGTAGAAGCAATTAATAAAACATAGACCCAGGGAATTCTTGAAAAGAAAAATCTTGATAAGTGAACAGAAGCTACAGCCACAAACATCACCAACAGAACACAAGAGGTGGAGACAATCTGGAGCACTGAAGAAATGATAGAAAAAGAAATGATAAAAAAAAGATAAGTTTGTAAAATAAAATATTAAGTCTAAAATTTTTCTGACACAAAACATCCAGAAAATTGGAGATGCTATGGGAGTGATGAATCTAAGATTGACTGGAATGGAAGAAGGAGAAGAATCCCAGGACAAAGGCCCATAAAATACTTTCAACAGAATCATAAAAGAAAATTTCCCTTACCTATAAATATAAATATACAAGAAGCATACAGAAAACCAAATAAGATTGGATCTGAATTTAAAGTCCCCTTGCCACATAATAATAAAAACACTGAATATACAGAGCAAAGAAAGAATATTAAAAGCTGCAAAGGAAAAAAGAGAAAGTAACATATAAAAGTAGACCTCTTATAATTACACCTGATGGCTCAGTGAAGACTCTAAAAGGCAGAATCTCTTGGAAAGATGTTCTGATGACTCTAAGACATCATAGGTTGCAGCTCAGACTGCTACACCAGGTAATTTTCAATTAGTATAGTTGAAGAAAACAAGATAGTCCATGAAAAAGTCAAATTTAAACATTATCTATAGACAAACCCAGCCCTGTTGAAGATATTAGAAGGAAAGCTCCAAGGTAAAGAGATTAACTCTATCCATGAAAACAGAGGAAATAAATAATATCACACCAGCAAAATGGAAAGAAGGCAAACTAACACATACATGCAAACATGCAAACACACACACACACATACAAACATTACCACGACCATCATGACCAACAACAAAAACAACAAAATGACAGGAAATGACAATCATTCATCATTGATATCTCTCAGTATCAGTAGACTCAATTCTCCAGTAAAAAGCCACAAACTAAAACAAATGGATTTTACTACAAAATCCATTCTTCTGCATATATACAAGAAATATATCTCAACATCAAAAATAGATGTTTCTTAAAAGTAAAAAGTTTGAAAAGATTTTCTAAGCCAAAAAAAATGGCCCAAAGAAGAAAGATATTATAGCCCTTCCAATTTCTAACAAAATGGGCTTCAAAACTAAATTAATCAAAAGAGACAGGGAATGACACATCAAACATATTAACAGAAAACCTACCAAGATAACATTTCAGATCTTAACATCTATGCCCAGAATGCAAGGACACCCACATTTATAAAACTAAAACAAAAGCAAAAAAAAATTACTAAAGCTTAAACCACATATTGGCCCTTACACATTGATAGTGGGAGATTCAATATCTAACACCAGTGTACTAGTTATCCAGATGAAAACTAAACATAGAAATACTGGAGCAAAGAGATGTCATTAACCAGATGGATCCAACATATAACTATAGAATGTTTCATACTAACATAAAAGAATATAACTTCTTCTCAGTGCCTTATGGAACTTTGTCAAAAATTGACCAAAATTTTGGTCAAAAATCAAGTCTCAACACATACAAGTTGTTTGTGATATACTACTTGGGGCCCCTTTCCATGATCAGATCTCACTCCTCCCATTCCAAACCCCATCCTCAGTGATCCAGATTGCAGCCTCTTCCCTGGTACTGCCCTCTTCAAACTCTACCCCGGAGAAAGCCTGCAAAAGTCAGTCCCTCCTTAAGGCAGCTCAAGACCATGCCAACAGGCTATATAAGATCTGGTATCCATATTTGTCATGTGATCCCTTCCCCCCCTCCTTAGGGTTACCCAGAACTGCTTTGTTCTGCTCATTCAAACTGGGTTTGATAATTCAATTTGATCTGCTTATACATCCACAGCTGTGGATTTCCAATAAACAAGGATTCAAAATTTATCATCTTGGTGCCAAACCCGAGTTTGGTTGCCAAACTCAACTCTTTGAGTTTTCTGGCATGAACATTCCTTCCCCACCATCAGACAGATTTGCATGGTGAGTTATCCAGTTTCAAACTAATGGTTTATAAGTAATACAGAATCCCTACTGCCTTCCAGTATGCCTACCCCATGTCACTGCAGTGCCAGGCGACTGGTCCATTTCCAAGTAAGAACCGTCTCTACCTCTTGGGATTCCTTGTATGGGAGCTGTCCCGCACAGAGGTATCCAAATCCTTCTTCTGTTCTGAACCCAGGATATCTCAATGGACAAACTGTCATAGTCTCCCGGTCTCTGACTAGCATCTTGTAAATCAGTATTTCTGGTTCCAAGTTTGCTTTCCACTCTACGAAATTTATCAAAATTGGGGTTGAGTTACCCTAGTCAGGTTTATGCTCATTGCGTTCCTGTCCCGTCTCTTTCTGCTGTATGTCTGTCTCTAACCGTTCTCTTTGCTCCCAGCTTTCACCTGTGCACAATCTAATCGTTTTTCTGACGGCCTGACTGTATTTCATGCTTCCATCCAATTGCTCTTCCATTTTCCCGACATGTTGTATTCTTGGATCCTCACTCTATCTTTGCCTTTGCTTCTCTGATGTTTGATACAGTCATGGTGGGATCATACCCAGCACATGGCTGCTTGTTCCTCCTCCCCCAACAGACTGGGAGACCTACAGCTTAAGCTACAACTAGTTGTGTCTTTCAAATGGCTCCTACCTCTCTGTCAACAGTTTCCTTAGGTCCCTGATTCCCATGCTATTTCCACACTCCTGTACCATGCTTCCTCTTCTTCCTCCTATGTTATCTTATTGGCATACCTTTGGCAGGGCCTGCCAAAAAAATGCACAGTTTGACTGTGCTCAACAGGCTTCCCTGCAGTTTGGACTGACGATGTAGGGATTCTTTCTGTGACAGATCCATACCCTCTGTCCATTCTGTCATACTGTAGTCTGCCTGTTCGTTATACATATACCAAATTCATTCTCCTTCTTCGTCGCTGCCTTCTTGATTTCCCTCTGTAGTGCCTTCTCCATGTTCCCC
Source organism: Ondatra zibethicus (assembly GCA_004026605.1). Taxonomy (NCBI): domain Eukaryota; kingdom Metazoa; phylum Chordata; class Mammalia; order Rodentia; family Cricetidae; genus Ondatra; species Ondatra zibethicus. The sequence goes on along the minus strand of PVIU01010719.1, from coordinate 45,421 downwards.
GCAGTGGGCTGCCCCAAACTGGTGGAAGTTGTATTGGGAAAAGTCTTTCATTCTTATGGTTTCTTATACCATAAATTTTAAATTAGTTTGTCATCTGACATGGTTTCCTGGAAATAGTCTTGTTTGTTTGTTGTTGAAGAAGTTTCTGTGAAAGATATATGGCCATATGTTAGGTTGAATGTCTGACTTTGCGTGTTCCATATGTTTTGCTTTGGGGGATTTGCTAAATCTTGTATGATGACAAAAAAAAGGTTATTCTGTACTGGTCTACCTCATTATAAAGAAAAACAGCTTATAATTGGGTATGGTTAAACTTAAAACAGATAACTCCAAATTAGAACTGCTGTGGAAAAGTACAAACACTTGGTTGAAGTCAAAACAAAAATCCTTACTGCCATCTTTATTAGTAACTATGTGGACTGGTCCCACCAAGGAGACCTTACATCTCTAATATGCTTTGGGTTAAGACATATTCCCATGTGATAATTTCTGTCCTATCCTAAAAACAAGGTTTATAAAAGTTAAGATTTAAAAATATGCTGGTTTATGTATATGTGACTGCTCCACCTCTGCATTCATGTACAGGAATAAAATTTGCTGGCTGCCAGATTTTGTAACGTAAGAGTAAATATCTTAATATAAATTTAAAACAATAAAACCTTTACAGTTGTAAATTTTGATTTTGCCTTTTACAGATTAAGATTATGCCCTAGGTCTCAGAAACACAGCTGAAAACTAGAGACTAAAATACCCCTCTTAATCCTTTTGCCTTTACTTTTGTTGGTAAGCTGTAAAAAAAGACTAAGGAGGGTCCCCAAGTCCATATAGGAATTGGTGAAAATGGCTTTTAAAGTTTTAACAGCAGAAAATAAGCAGCTGAGTCTTCTCGAGAGACCCAAATGCAAGAAGACTATGTTCTACCTTCACCTTGATGGCTGCTCTGAGGCCACACTGGAATGCCCCACATACAAGGGAGACAATGGAAGTCAACCATGAGGGTCCATCCAACCAGAGTTCAGCCCAAGTCAACACCAAAAGGATCCTTCTTCAAATGTATCCTGTAGTCACTGGTTATGGTGTTGCCCTGATCCAGCAAAACTATGCCTCATCTGCCAACAGCCTGGACTAGGCCCTCTATTGTTATAAAAAGCTGCTTGCTGGTTCCCAGCTGCTCAGGAAATAATCACACAGGAATGATATTATTTTAAACACTCCTTGGCCCATTTGCTCTAGCTTCTTATTGGCTAACACTTGTTTCTTAATTTAACCCATTTTTAGTAATCTGTGTATCGCCACATGGCTGTGGTTTACTGGGTAAAGTTCCCAGCATTTGTCTCAGGCAGGGCTACATGGCTCTTCTTTGACTCTGCCTCCTTTCTCCCAGCATTCAGTTCAGCTTCCCTGCCTATCTACCCTCTCAGGCCTAAGACAGTTTCTTTCAGCACATCTATCTCCAGCAGCAACTCTATGACTTCTTTCTAACTCCTCCTTCTTTCTCCCCACATTCAGTTTAGTTTTCCCTGCCTACCTCTATTCCCTGCGCAGGCCCAAGAATAATAAATTTTCTTTATTATTCACAGCATACAGAGGAGAATCCCTTTTCTGTTTAAATAAAAAAGAAGATTCTTAACTTTAACATAGTAAAATTACATATAACAAAAGAGGTATAAAGTAAAAATTACAGTTACAATATTTATAGCTACTTTATCTTTTATCATAACTAGGAAAACTATAACTATAAATTCTCCACTCCATCAAAGACCACAAATTGGCACCAACGTGGCTAACTAAATCCACTTAAAACCTGAGAGAGCTTGAAAAGGTATTCTAGACATATACACACACAAGAAAAAAACAAAGTTTAGCTGCATATTTCTTTTTCCCAAATAAGCTTTGCTTGCTGGTAGCATGCTGTTGTTCCTTTAAGAAAGGTCTTACTGATTCAGCAATATCAGAAAAAAAAATTCATACCATTTTGAAATGGCCACAGCTTCCTGGCCCATGCTTCCAGTGTGCACTCTAGCTATGGAGAATTTGAAAGGCATTTGTGGGCCCAGCTGCTTGTGTGCCCACTTGGGGTTGGGAAGAATGTAGGTGAGGCCATGCGCATGGCTCAGAGTTCCCTGCCTGGGAAGGTGGCCAGATCAGATCTATAAGGCGTGCACAAGCAGGAGAGCATGGTGGATTCCTGACAACATACAAAGAGATATTTCCAAGCCACGCAGTATGCTGCATGGAAAATTTAGCTTTTACTCAGAAAAAAAGGGTTTATATGCTGCATGATGATACTGGGAGTTTAGGTGATGAGGATGGCTCCCACCCGGCAGTCCCAAAGGGCAGTGAACGTACTGCCACTATAATGGACTGGGTGGGGCAAGCAGACAGTGCTTTATTTCCCCTAGCAATGGTGCCGCTTAAGTTCATAAGAACTGCTTAGCATTTTAAGAACCACTTCTTGTCATAAAATAATTACAGAAACACAATAACGACAAATTAAGATGAAAAAGACCTCTAAATGAGACATGGTGTATTTAAAAAATGTACGTAAGCTTGGGAGAGGGAAGAAAACAATATAGACAATTATAAAAAGTAAATGGTTAAAAAGGTAAAGTCTTTAAAGAGACAGACAGTCTTAGGTTAAAGGAGTAAAGATAATAAAATAAATATTAAAAAGTAATAGGTTTAAAACAAATAAGCCACATAAAGATGGAGAATACAGAGAGAGTCCAGATGGTGTATATTATTGTGTTTTCTTTTTCTTTGAATTTTTTGACTGTGAAAGAGCTAATTAACCAACATTTACTTTGAAGGTACTTTAAATTCAAAATATGGGTCTGAGGATATGTTGCTATGGAAAAGAGGTTCTTCTCTTGTTTCTACAGAGGATGAGAACCTGTGGAATCCTTCCAGACTAATATGGTTTGATGGGCCATAGCCCTCTGAAAGGTTGCCCTGAACACCCCTCAAAAAATTACTTCACCCAATAAAAATCAGAAAGCAGTTTGGAGAAATACTATGCCCATATTTCCAAATACTGTCTATAAGTGTTTCATTACATGTAAAGGGGGATATGCTATAGAGAGCTGCATAGCTATGGATCTTGGTTTATTGATACAAATTTAAGGTCAATTTTGTTATACTGTGTATATATATTTCTGCTCTTGTTTAAGGTATTGTAATTGTATAGCTCAGTTAAAAATGTAATGTATAATTAAGAAATACAGGTTAATAGACAGTTATCTTTAATAGTCAAGCTTGTAGTCATGTTTGTTAGATTTTCTAGATAGACCGATATGTATTTCAGATTGATAGGCATTCTTCAAACCTTTCAAAGACAATGAAATATGGCATTTAAAATGTTTACAGAGCATAAGACTTTTCATAAAAGTGAAACACCTCTGCTTCTGGCAGCACCAATCTACTTCAAGAGAAAGATGGGCACCAGAGAGGATCCTCATGGAGTTTGCTAGCCATTTAGGCAAAAAACTGCTCTTGCTGGAATGCTTGATGACATGCTGTGTGAACTAGACATGTAGGACCAACAGAGAAATGACTGCTGAACTTGCCTAAAGATGAGACCATCCTTCAGGTTTCCTGCTTCATGAAAGCGTCTGCTAGACATTCTGCAGGACACAGAAGAAAGTGTCTGACAAACTGCCAATGTAGACAGAACTATCTTTAATATTTCCTGCTTCATGGAAAAATCTGCTGGATACTATGGGCCTATAGTCTGAAGATGGATGCCCCAATGGTACAGAAGAACTTTGGGTGACTGTCCAGGCAGTCATATTTCTCTGTCAATTCTAGAGATTTGGAAGTTGCTTATAATGCACTTCCTGTTCAATTAGGTAATATTATATCCTTCTGAAGTCTTTGATGGAGTTGAAGAGTAGATAATAATAATATAGTTTTCCTTAGTCATGATAAAAGATAAAAATGATATAAATATTGTAACTGTAATTTTTGCTTGATACCTGTTTTGTTATATATAATTTTACTATGTTAAAGTTAAAACCTTCCCCATTTAAACAGAAAAGGGGAGGTGATATGGGATTCCCCTCTGTATGCTGTGAACACCATTGGTTAATAATGAAACTTCTTTGAGCCAATAGCAGGGCAGAAGTAGGTAGGGGGAGGGGAAACTAAACTGAATGTTGGAAGAAAGGAGAAGCCCTGTAGCCCCACCAGAGACAGTTGCTAGAAGTTTGCTGATAGACCACATACTTGTATCGATGCACAGATTAATGGGGATGGAATAAATTAATATGTAAGAGTTAGCCAATAAGAAGCTAGAGCTAATGAGCTAAGCAGTAATTTAAATGATATAGTTTCTGTGTGATTATTTTGGATCTGAGCTGCTGGGCAGGTGGGAAACAAACAAGCAGCCCTCTCCTAACATTCTATGCCACACCACAGAAGTCCAGCTTCATCAACACTGGCATCTGAGATTCTTCCAACCTTCAAACTCCTCAGCCTGGTGGAAGACTGATTGTGCTTAGACTTGGTGAGTCCCATTCCCCTCTCCAAGCCTGGTAGAATGGTGCAGGTAGCATGCAAATCCGTTGACTTTCTATTGGACCTGTTCTGTTTTAACCTCTCACTTGGGTCCACGGTTCCCTTGGCAATACCTGTCACAGAGGTGGATGAGACATCCTCCTCTATTTCAGAGAAACCTGGAACTGCCTGAGCAGCCGCAAAAGCTTTCTCACTTCTCCTCATTTACTTATCCTTCTCAGAGCTATCTGATGGTGTTTGATGACTAGGGTACTGGTAGGTCACTAGTTCATTACTTAAGTTTCCTGCTATAAATATAGACAGGTGTGACTTTTGCACAGACTTCATGGCACAGGATAAATTGGTTTCAAATGTAACTTCAGAGGTGGGAGTGTTAAATTTCCTGTTTTATTTTTTCCTACATGCACTTGTCTTTTAACCAATAGGCTTTTGCTATACACCAAGATGAAAATCTGTTCCAGTTGTTTTATAGATACATGCAGCTTCCTGGGCAAAGATATCTGCTGCTAAGTCAAGAAATCTGCCCTGATGGAAAATAATATCAGTCTCCAAAGCCTATTTTGACTCCAACCATTTTCAATCTTGTGGGTTCACTCCTCCTTTCTGGGACAAAGCCAACCTACAGAGGGTCCTCCAGATAACACCAGCACCTGCATCAGCTTCTAGAACTTCACCATTGCTATCACCTCTCCTGGCTCAAGTGGGCAGCAACTCAAGTCTGGTTTTAAAGGGCGTATCTGCTCTCATGTCTCATTCATTCACCCTTGCCTCTTCTGGTCAACCAGGGCAATTCTCCATTCTGTTCATTCTGGCAGTTGTCACCCTTTCCATGGCCAGCCCCATTCATAGGGCTAATGATGACAATCTAATGTTTTTCTCCTAGCAACCTGCCTTCTCAGCTCTCTCAAAGAACAGATGTCTAAGATCTCCAGGATGGCAATAAACTGGATGCTTCTATACCAACACCTGCTGCTGACTCTCCCTCCCCATATTTTCCCATGCCTGCAAGTAGTAACCACACTTTAACCTGCACCCCATATCCAAAGAGTCTGGGATGTTAAATGGAAGCCTTGCTGGTATCTATGTATATCCACAAAGGTTGGAATATTTAGGATCTCCACCTTGGGGCTCCATTCCATATTCAGGTCTCTCTCCTCCATTCTAAACCCCACCCTCAGTGTACTAAAGTGGCAAACTCTCTCCTGAAGCTTCCCTCTTCAATTTCTGCCCCTGAGAAAGCCCACCAAAAGTCAACCACATCTTGGGGATGTTCAAGACCATGTCAACAGGCTATTTAAGATCTGGTAGTCATATTTGCCATGTGATTCCTCCCATCTTTCAGAAGGTCACCCAGGACTACTTTGCTCTGTGTATAAAGCATGGCTTTAATAATTTGATTTGATTGGCTTATTATATCAGCAATGGAATATTTTCAATAACCAGGGACTCAAAACTTATCCCCAGTAAATTGGAATAATCTCCTGCATCCTATCAGAAAACCATGTATTAAAAATGGATTTCAATAACATCAGAAATAAAAGAAAGCCTATAAACTCATGGAAACTGAACAGTACTCTACTAAATGATAAGTGAGTTGAGACAGAAATAAAGAAAAATAATTAAATTTTCTAGAATTGAATAAAAATTAATACAAAACATACCCAAATTAAAAGGACACAATGAAAGCTGTGCTAGTAGGAAAGGTCATAGCACCAAATGAGTATATAAAAAAATTAGAGAGATCTCCTACTAGCACCTTATCAGCACACATACCAGCTCTTGAACAAAAATACAATCATACCCAGAAGAAATAGACAGCAGTAAATAAATTTAGGACTGAATCAATATAATAGGAACAAAGAGAACAATATAAAGACTCAAGGAAACAAGAGTTTGTTGGTTCTTAGATGAAATCAACAAGAGACACAAACCCTTATCTAAATTAGCTAGAAAATATAGAGAGATTTTCCAAACTAAGAAAATCAGAAACAAAAAGGTGGATAAAACAACAGACATTCAGGAAATCCAAGGACTCATTAGATCATACTCTATGAACATATATTCCACCAAATTGGAATATCTACAAGAAATGGATTATTTTCCCAATATATGCATAGCACTGATGAAAGTTCAATTAAGATCATACAAACAATTCAAATAGACCTATAACCTCCAAGAAAATAGAATCTATTCTTAAAAGTCTCTTCCCCACCTCAAAAAAAAATTCACTGGGCTGGACTATGTTAGCACAGAATTGTACCAAATTTTCAAAGAAGAGCTAATGCCAATAGTATTCAAACTATTCCACAAATACATTATCAAATTCATTTTAAGAGGCTGTTGTCATACCCAAACCACACAAATCTTCAACAGAGAAAGGGAATTATATATCAAATTCCTTTATACATATAGAAGCAAAGATATTTAATAAAGTATTCATACAATAATTCAAGAACTGATCCAAACATCATCCTCCATGATCAAGTAGACTTCAGGATAGTTCTTCATATGCAAATCAGTCACCATATCAATAAATTTAAAGATACCACTTTTAAATAATGATAACAAAAAATATTGTTATCTCATTAGATGATGGAAAGGCCTTTGAGAAAATCCAGCACACCTTTATGTTAAAAATATTGGCGAGGTTATGGACGCAAGGGACATACCTAAATATAAAAAAGGCAATTTACAGCAGTCCTATAGCCAATATCAAGATAGAGTGACAGAAACTCAAATAAATTTCATTAATACCAAGGACAAGCTGAGGTTGTCTATTCTTTCTATATCTATTCAATATAGTAATAGAAGTTCCAGGTAGATCAATAAGACCACTAAAGGAAACCAAGAGAAAACAAATTATAAAGGAAAGAGGTAAGGTATTGTTTTGTTTCTTCAGATGATATTATACCCTACATAAGCAACTGTCAAAATTCCCCCAGGAAATTTCTATATCTGATGAACACCTTTAGTGATGTTGCTGTATTCAAGATTAACTCAATAAAATCAGTAGCCATTTTATATACAAATGACAAATGGACTAAGTAGAAAATAAGGGATGTAAACCTCCAGATGTAAATTTATACACCTATGGACATCTTGGTTTTATTTTTATAAAGAAAACAGAATTTATATTGAGGTCTTTAATCCATTTGGACTTGAGTTTTGTGCATGGTGATAGGTATGGATCTATTTTCATTCTTCTACATGTTGACAACCAGTTATGCCAGGACCATTTGTTGAAGATGCTTTCTTTCTTCCATTGTATAATTTTAGCTCCTTTGTCTAAAATCAGGTGTTCATAGGATTGTGGGTTAATATTCGGGCTTTTGATTCGAATCCATTGGTCAACAACTCTGTTTTTATGCCAGTTCCAAGCTGTTTTCATTACTGTAGCTCTGTAGTAGAGTTTGAAGTCAGGGATGGTAATGCCTCTGGAAGTTCCTTTATTGTATAGGATGGTGTAGTAAGAAGCACGGGCCGCATTCCCAGTGCCCAGCTACCTTAACCCCCGAAATAATTACACAGAAACTGTATTCATTTAAAACACTGCCTGACCCATTATATCTAGCCTCTTCTTGGCCAACTCTCACTATTGATCTAACCCATTTCTATTAATCTGTGTTCACCACAAGGTCATGGCTTACCAGGAAGATTCTAACCTATGTCCATCTCAGGCCGGAGATTCATTGCATCTGCCATACTTTCCTTCTTCCCAGCACTCTGTTCTGTCTACTATGCCTACCTAAGGGCTGCCCTATCAAAAGGCCAAGGCAGTCTCTTTATTCAACCAATGAAAGCAACACACAAACAGAAGGACCTCCTACACCATTTCCCCTTTTTCTATTTAAACAAAAACAAAGGCTTTCATTTTAACACAGTAAAATTACATATAACAAAGCAGTTATCAAGCAAGAATTTCAGTTAGAATATTTATATCTACTTTATCTTTAATCATAACAAAGGAAAACTACAACTATCCATTCTTCAACTCCATCAAAGTCTCCAGAAGGATATAATATTACCTAAGTAAACAACTTCCAAAACTCTAGAAATGACAGAGACATCTTACTGCCTGTACAGTCACCTAAAGTTCTTCTGTACCACTGGGGCATCCATCTTCAGCCCATAGGCCCATAGTATCCAGCAGATTTTTCCATGAAGCAGGAAATTTCAAAGACAGCTCAGTCACTTTCTTCTGTATCTGCAGAATGTCTCGTAGACTCTTTCATGAAACAGGAACCCTGAAGGATCATCTCACCTTTAGACAAGTTCAGCAGTCCTCTCTCTGTGGGTTCTTTGTGTCCAGTTAAGCAGTTCAAGCAAGAGCAGTTTCTTGCCCAAATGGCTAGCAAACTCTATAAGGAGCCTCTTCAATGCCCATCTTCCTCTTGAAATAGATTGGTGCTGTCAGGAGGAGACATATTTCATTGTCATGAAAAGTCCTAAGTTATTAAAACATTAAATGCCATATTATGTAGTCTTTGAGAGATATGAAGAATGTCTATCTGAAATATATATATGCACATCTAGAAAATCTAACAAACATGACTACAAACTTAACTATTATAGGATAGAGATTATCTATTAACCAATATTTCCTAATTATACATTACATTTTTAAATGAACTACACAATCACAATACCTTAATCAAGAACAGAAATACATATATATAACAAAATTGACCTTAAACTTGTATTAATAAATCAATATTTATATCAATGCAAATTATTCATATCTATATCATATCACCCTGTAAATGTTAAAGAATATTTATAAATAATATTTGGGAATATGGACATAGCTATTTATCTCCAAACTTCTTCCTGCTGTGTGGGGTCACTGTCAATCAGGTCTTTCATGGTGTATCCTGTATGCTAGGTTCATGTCAGTTGGCAGTTGAGTGAAGTAATTTTTTGAAGGTGTTCATGGTGAACTTCAGGAGGGCATGGTCTATCATACCATATTGGTCTCGAAGTAATCCACAGGGTCTCATCCTCTGTGAAAACAAAAGAAGAACCTCTTTTCCAAAGCACCATATCCTTAGACCAAAATTTGGAAGTCATGATACCTTTAGAACCTATATGTTGGTTTAGTTTGGCAGCCCACACAATGAAATGTCTCTCTGTATTTAGCTCTTTACAGTCAACAAGTTCAAAGAAAACACAATAAAATACATAATCCAGACATTCTGTGAATTTTCCATTTTTACGTGGCTTATTTTTCTTTATTTTTTTTACTCTGTGACTATCTGTACTCTGTCTCGTTAAAGACTTTACCCCTTTTTAAAAGCATCTCTCTATACTCTTTATTTCTTTTCTCTTTTAAGCCTACTACGTACCTTTATTCAACAGTGTGACCCATTTAGAGGTCTTTTATGTCTGAATCTGTCCTATTGTGAATCTGTAATTCTTTACTATCCAGGAAAACTTTTGCTTTGCACTTTTAAAATGCTAAACTCTTAAGAATCTAAGCTGCAGCAATCCCAGGTCATATACAGGTACTTCCTGCTTGCTCCACCCAGTCATGCACACTGCACAGCTAGCATGGCGGAGCTGCTTGTGCCTCTGAGTCACTTTTGCCCCTGAGCTGCGCACAGTTCCAGGTACACAAAAGTCCACATTGCCATCAAGCAAGCTGTAGCACTTTAGTCAGAAACCCCGTCCAAATGATCTGTCTCCGGGAGCCAGAGATGGCACCAGCAGCATAGCCCAGAAATCCTGCATTTTACAACCACCATGGCTTTTTTACCATTGCAGCTGCTGAGGGAGGAAAAACTTTCTGCAGCACAACACCAGCAAACAGCAAAAACTCTGTTAAACTCTGTATTCTTTATGAAGCTCTCTCAGATTTTACATGGAGTCAGTCAGACAGGAAGTAGAGGCAGAGCAAGGAGAATAAGAGAATTCTGGGAAGAAGGAAGCTCCCTTGGCATTCATTCCAGGCCACTTAAGAAGCAGGATGTGACCTGCCCCGCTGAGAAACGTACTGAGCCATGTGGCTAACATAGATAGGGATAATGGGTTAATATAAGCTACAAGAGCTAATAAGAAGCCTGAGATAAAGGGCCAATCTGTTTATAACCTAATGCAGACTCTTGTGTGATTTTTCTCTGGGACCTAATGACTGTGGGACCTGGTGGGAGGACAGAAACCAACCAGGACCTCATGCAACAGGATTGTTTTGGCTATACTGGGTTTTTTGTTTTTCCATATAAAGTTGATTATTATTCTCTCAAGGTCTTTGAAGAATATTGTTGGGATTATGATGGGGATTGTGTTGAATTTACAGATTGCCTTTGGTAGAATTGCCATTTTTACTATGTTGATCCTACCAATCCAAGAGCATGGGAGATCTTTCCACTTTCTGGTGTCCTCTTCAGTTTCTTTTTTCAAAACCTTAAAGTTCTCATCAAATACATCTTTCACTTCCTTGTTTAGTATTACCCCAAGATACTTCATGCTATTTGTGGCTATCATGAAAGGTGAAGTTTCTCTGATTTCCTTCTCTGCTTCTTTATCCTTTGTGTATAGGAAGGCTACTGATTTTTTTTGAGTTGATCTTGTATCCTCCCACATTACTGAAGATATTTATCAGCTGTAGGAGTTATTTAGTAGAGTTTTGGGGTCACTGATGTATACTATCTATCGTCTGCAAGTAACCAAAGTTTGACTTCTTTTTTTCCAATTCGAATCCCCTTGATCTCCTTATGTTGTCTTACTGTTATTGCTAAAACTTCAAGCGCTATATTGAATAGATATGGAGAGAGTGGACATCCCTGTCTTGTTCCTGATTTTAGTGGAATGGCTTTGAGTTTCTCTCCAGTAGCACAGACAATAAGAGCAAAAATGAATAAATGGGACCTCAGAAACTGAAAAGCCTCTGAAAACAAAGGACACTGCCATTAAGACAAAAAGGCAGCCTACTGAATTCGAGATCTTCACCAACCCCACATCAGACAAATGTCTGATCTCCAAAATATACAAAGAACTCAAGAAACTAGACATTAAAATTCTAAATAACCCAATTAAAATGGGGTACTGACTGAACAGAGAATTCTCAACAGAACTTCAAATGGCTAAAAGATACTTAAATTCATGTTCAACTTCCTTAGCGATCAGGAAAATGCTAATCAAAGCAACAGATACCGTCTTACTCCTGTCAGAATGGTTAAAATAAAAAACACCAATTATAGCCTATGCTGGAGAGGATGTGGAGTAAGGTGAACACCCATCCATTGTTGGTTGGAATGCAAACTTGTGCAATCAGTGGGGAGGTTTCTCAGGAAGCTGGGAATCAACCTATCTCTGGATCCAGCACTATCATTCTACATGTAGTATGCCCAATCATACTACAAAAGCATTTGTTCAACTATGTTCCTAGCAGCATTATTTGTAATAGCCAGAACCTGGAAAAAACCTAGATGCCCATCAATGGAAGAATGGATAAAAAAAAGTGTGGAATATATACACATTAGAGTACATCAGCAGTAAAAAAAAAAAAAAAAAAAAATGAAATTTTGAATTTTGCATGCAAATGGATGGAAATAGAAAACACTATCCTGAGTGAGATAACCCAAACCCAAAAAGATGATTATGGTATGTACTCAATCATTAGTGGACCCTAGCCATAAACAAGGACATTGAGCCAATAGTTCACAAGCCTAGAGAAGTCAAATAACAAGGTGTACACAAAGAAAAACATATATAGATCCTCCTGGAACTTGGAAGCAGACAAGATTGCTGGGCAAAAGTTGGGAGCATGGGGGTAGGGGGAGGGATGGGGATGGAGTTGAGGGAAGGGGAGAGGGTAAAAAGAAGGGAGAAAGGTTTGGTTTAGGGAGAGCTTGGGGGAGTGGGAGGGTTGAGATGGAGGAAGGGCAGATATAGGAGCAGGGAAGAAGATATCTTAATTAAGGAAGCCATTTTAGGGTTGGCAAGAGACTTGGCTCTAGAGGGAATCCCAGGTGTCCACTGGGATGTTCCCAGCTCTGTTCTTTGGCATCAGAGGAGAGGGTGCCTGAACTGGCCTTGTCCCATATTCATACTTATGAATATCTTGAATATCACCATAGAAATTTTGTCTGATGGATGGAGATAGAGACAGAGACCCACATCAGAGCACTGGGCTGAGCTCCCAAGGTCCAGTTGAAGAGCAGAAGGTGGGAGAAGATGAGCAAGGAAGTCAGAGCCACGAGGGGTTGGTCCACCCACTGAGATGGTGTGCCTGATCTAATGAGAGCTTACCAAATCCAGCTGGACTGGGACTGGAGGAGCATGTGATCAAACCAGACTCTCTGAATGTGGCTGACAATGGGGCAGACTGAGAAGCCACTGATAATGGCACTGGATCTTGTTTCTACTGCATGTACTGGCTTTCTGGGACCCTAATCTATTTGGATGCACACCTTCCTAGGCCTGGATGTAGGGGGGAGGGCCTTGGACTTCCCACAGGGTACCCTGCCCTCTCTTAAGGCAGGAGGGGGAGGGAGGAGTGTGAGTAGGGATCTGGAGGGGAATGGGAGGATGGGAAGAAGTGGAATGTTTTGAATGGAAAAATTAAGAAAAAAGAAAACAGAAACACTCATTCCAAAAATGAAAGAATCTTCAGCAAGTGTTGCTTCTCTAACTGAATGTATACATGTAGAAAAATACAAATAGATGATTATTTATCACCCTGCACAAAACTCAAGTCCAAGTGTATCAAAGATCTCAACACTAAACCAGGCACACTAATCTTGATAGAAGAGAAAATTTGAATTGGCATTGGACATATTGACACAGAAGACAGCTTTCTAAACAGAATACCTATAGTGCCGTCACTAAGAATGATAATAAATGGAACCTCATGAAACTGGAAATTTTATATAAGACAAAGGACAACTGAAACAGGACAAAATGGCATAATGGAAAGAGATTTTCATTATATTCACATCCTAAAGAGAGCTATTATCTAAAATATATAAATAACTCAAGAAAGTAGACAATAAAAAAATAATACAATTAAAAAATGGAGTACAGATCTAAACAGAGAATTCCTAATAGAGAAATTTCAAATGATTGAGAAATACTTAAGGAAATGTTCAACATCCTTATCTATCAGGAAAATGCAAATCAATACTACTTTGAGATTACATTTTTCATCTGTAAGATGGCTAAGTCAAAAACAAAAGTGACTGCTCATGCAGTAGATGATGTAGAGTGAAGGAAACACTCTTCCATTGCTGGTGGTTGTACAAACTTGTACAGTCACAATCAAAATCAATATTGTGGTTCCTGACAAAATTGGGAAGTGTCCTACCTCAAGACCTACCTTACCAGTCTTGGCAATATAATCAAAAGAAGTTCCATTCAACCACAAGGATATTTGCTCAACTATGTTCATGGATGCTTTATTTTTAATAGCCAGAATCTAGAATCTAGATCTGTAATTACACTTCTGATCGAAAGCTGAGGTTCATGGCCAGTACTTAGAATAATAAGGCAAGTAGATGAAGAGTTCAAAGCCAGGGGACTGGAGAGATGCTTAAAGGTTAAAAACATGTGCCTCTCTTTTCAGGTGACCTGCATTCATTTCCTAGCTTACAATAGCTCAGAACTGCCTGTAACATAGGCTACAGGATATTTGAAGTTCCTTTCTGTTATCTTTTGAGTACTTTCACTCATATGCACATACTCACACAGACAGACAGACAGACAGACACACACACACACAAACACACACACACACACACACACACTACATACAGATAAACATACTTAAAAATAAAAATAAAATCATATAAAGAGGAGGTCAATGTCAGTTACATCTATTAAATAATAATTTCAAGGCCATCCTGAATTTCTACATGATATCCACCCTAAAACCTGAAGATCAAGAGAAAGAGCAAACATCAAAGTACAGTGTTTCCCCAGTGCATATTAAATTTCAGTATAAAGGTGATGTATCCTAAATCATATCAAATTCAGGAACTTCCAGTTCAAGTGCTAATGTTGCTAAGGTGGAAATTCTCACCTAGGACTACCTAGTTCACAAGAGCCTTAGAAATTCTTGGAGAAGTCAGGACAGCAGAATAGGAACTAGAGAAATAAAGCAGCTGCAGCCCTCTGTGGGTGGCGGCTAAAGGAAACAGCAGACTCAACAAGGGGAAGGTGGCATCCTAGGTGGTAGAGAAACTCAGTGTCACTGCATAAAGAAAAACTAAGTCTACACCTCTGATCCCAGCTGCTAACCAAGATGACTTCACATTGTTTACAAACAAAATTGGGAAATCCCTAGAGGTCCACATTCTTTTTATAATTTATCTATTAATTAATTTTTTCATATATTTTACATGCTGATGGCAGCTTCCCCTCCCTCCTCTGCTCCTTCTCTATTTCTATTCAGAAAGGGGTAAGCCTTCTACAGGTGTCACCAAAGCATGACACATCAAGTTGAAGTAGGACAAAGCTCCTCCCTTTACATTAAGGCTCAGCAAGGCAACCAGCATGAGGGATAGGTTCCCAAAAGCTAGCATCTTAGGGAAGGCCCTGCCTGATTCCACTGCTAGAAGTCCCAAAGAAAGACCCAGCTATACAACTGTCACATATAGAGGACCTAACTCAATCCTGTACAGGCTTTCTAGCTGTTGGTCCAGAATCTGAGCTACTATGAGCCTAGGTTAGCTTTTTTTTCTATTAATTCCCTTGTGATGACCCTGACCACCTTGGTTCATATAATCCTTCTTCCCTTACTTCAACAGGATTCCGAGGACTCAGGTTAGTGTTTGGCTATGGCTCTCTGCATTTGTTTCCTTCAGTTACTAGGATAGTCACCAATCTGATTACAGTAGATGGTCAGTGCAGGCACCCTCCCCACTATTGCCAGGAGTCTTAGCTGGTGCCATCCTTGAAGATTCCTTCGAGATTCCCTGGCATCAGTTTCTTCCTAACCCTGAAATGACCTCCCTCCAAGACATCTCCATATTACTTTCTCTCTCTGTCTCATCCCCAACCTGCCCAACACCATCCTTCATATTTTCACTATCACCACCACTGTCACCCCTGTACCCCCATGTTACCCAGGAAGTCTCCTCTATTTGTCCTTATCAGGAAAACTCATGTGTCCCTCTTTGAGCTCTCTTTGTTACCTAGTCCTGATTATCTTTTTCTTTATACTAATAACCACTTATGAGTCAATATATATCATGTATGTCTTTCTGGGTCTGGGTTACATCACTCAGCTTTATTCTTACTGTGACATAGGAATCATCAATGATGGTAAATCCAACAGCCCTATGCTTGCTTTTTGTATATATAACTGCCTTGATTCAGGAAAGGAGGTTACATGTTTTACCTCCTGCCACTCCCCTGAAAATATCAACAATGTCAATAACTCTTTTCTTTTAATATTTTTTGTTGAGATTATAATAATATCATTGTCCCTCCATTTTCTCTTTTTAAACCTTATATATGCCCTCACATGCTCTTTTTCAAATTCATGCTATTTTTTCATTAATTTTAATACATGAATATGTATGCATTATGTAAAATGTATATGTAATATAAATGTATGTATGTATACATATATATGAATATATTCTTATATACAACACATTAGATCAGTATACTGTTACTTGTAAGTGTGTTTTCAGGGCAGACCATTTGTTGTCACATGACCAACTGATACACCTTCTCTAAGGAAGACTATTACTTCAAATCTTAGCAGTTTCTAAATTGCCTGCAATTCTTCCTTTTAAAAATTGTTCTTTAATTTTTTCCTAACATATATTTTGATTGTGTTCTTTCCCATCCTTCAGCTCCTCCATATTACCCCTATCTCATACCCACCCAGGATTTTATTGTTCCTCTGTCTTTAAGAAAAGTTGGGACTGGAGAGATGGCTCAGCAGTTAAGAGCACTGCCTGCTCTTCCAAAGGTCCTAAGTTCAATTCCCAGCAACCACATGGTGGCTCATAACCATCTGTAATGAGATCTGGTGCCCTCTTCTGGCCTGCAGGCATATGCACAGACAGAATATTGTATACATAATAAATAAAAAAATATTATAAATACATAAAACCACATCATCTCAATTTTTCTCAAGGTGTCAGATGTAAAAAAAAAAAAAAGAAAAGTCTACATCCTAATCATCCCCTCCTCTTCCACCCCCATGCTCCCAATTCTGCCAGGCTATCTTGTCTATTTTATCTTTCCAGATGGATCTATATATGTTTTTCTTAGGGTTCACCTTATTACACCAATTATAGTTCTAGGATCATGAACTCTAGGCTCAATGTCATTTGTTTATAGCTAGTATCCACTTGTGAGTGAGTACATACCATATTCATATTTTTGGGTCTGGGTTACCTCACTCAGGATAGTGTTTTCTATTTCCATCCATTTGCATGCAAAATTCAAGATGTCATTGTTTTTTTTTTTTTTAACCACTGAGTAGTACTCTAATATGTAAATGTGCCAATTTTCTTTACCCATTTTCAGTTGAGGGGCATCTAGGTTGTTTCAAGGTTCTGATTATTACAAAATATGCTGCTATGAACATAGTTGAACAAATGTCTTTGTAGTATGATTGAGCATCCCTTGGGTATATACCCAAGAGTGGTGTTGCTGCATCCTATGATAGTTTGATGCCCAATTTTCTGAGAAGATAGCATACTGAGTTCGAAAGTGGTTGTACAAGTTTTCATTCCCACCAGCAATGGATGAATTACCTTACCCCACATGCTCTCCAATATAAGCTATCATTGGTGTTTTTGGTCTTAGCTATTCTAACAGGTGTTAGATGGTATTTCAGAATTGTTTTGATTTGCATTTCCCTGATGACTAAGGATGTTGAACTCTTCCTTAAATGTCCTTCAGCAATTTGAGATTCTTCTGTTGAGAATTCTCTGTTTAGTTCTATAGGCAATTTTTTAATTGGGTTATTTAGAATTTTGATATCTAATTTCTTGAGTTCTTTCTATATTTTGGAGATCAGTCCTTTGTCTGATGTGGAGAAGAATGGGTGAAGGAGAGGAGCAAGGAGAACTTGAGGGAATGACATGCTTAAGATGGAGGAAGTACAGAAATGAGAGCAAAGAGATAGATATTGCTAAGACCATAAGCAATAGAGGAGAGGGGAACCGAACTGGCTTTGCCCTGTAGACAGACTGATGAATATTTTAAATATCACCATAGAATCTTCAATCAGCAAATGATTGAAACAGAGGCAGAGACCCACATCAAGCACTGGACTGAGCTCCCAAAGTCCAGTCAAAAAGTGGAAGGAATGAGAATATGAGCAAAGAGGTCAAGACCATGATGGGAACACCTACTGAAACAGTCTACCTGAGCTAATGGGAGCTCACCAACACCAGCTGCACTGGGAAAAATAAGCATAGAACAAAATCAGCCCCTCTGAAAGTGGTTGACAGTTGCATGGCTGGGGCAGACTGAGGGGCCACTGGCAGTGGCAACAGGATTTATCCCTACTGCTTGCCTATTCTCTTTGGATGGATACTTTGCTCAGCATAGATATAGTAGGGAGGGCCTTGGACCTTACCCTCTCTGAGGAATGGATATGTATGGGGTTGGGGATAAGTGGAAGGAATTGGAGGAGGGAAAGAAGTGGAAACTTGGATTGGTATGTATAATGGAAAAAGATAGTTTGTTTTCTTTTTTGAAAAAAAAAGAAAAATGCAAGAGAAAAGAAAAGCATACACATATAAGAAAACAAACACAAACAAAACAAAAATAAACACAGTGTCACATGGAATTCATTTTTGCTGGACAAATTTCTAAAAGTTTGTTTGATGTTACTTCTATGACCACAGTATAATAAAAGTAAAATTCAGCAAGTACAATATGTACTACATCCTTGAACGATGAATGTGTCACTGAGAAAGTAAATGTTAAAAGAAGTTGGAAGAAATCAAAATGAAAGTTCAACTTATAAAAACCTATGAAATACACTAAAACGATAACTAAGATGGAAGTACCTGAAAGTCCAGTGTCAATAAGCTGGACAAGCAGTTCAACAATATATATTAAGTGCCTACAATAACAATATATCTAAAAACGAATAGAAGAAAACTAAAAAGCAGAGAAATAAATGAAAAGAGAATAAAACAATATGAAAATTTAATCAAATTAAAGATTAATTTTTAAAAGGACATAATGATGAACAATAGAGCTGAATATACCAAGAATACGAGATAGAAAATTGAAACTAATTACGTCTAAGATGAAGACATAACAACTGGCATGTAAGAAGGATAGATGCATTCATAAAAAGAAGAGAAGGCAAATAGGCAAACATCACTGATTTTCCCTCAGGGCACTGTGTTGGTGTCACCTGCTGCATGGTAACACACAGTTTCTTGAGGAATCTTTACTCCTCAGTTAGTCTTTCCTAGAAATGCCCTCACAGACCTGCAGAGAGAAATAATTTTCCCTTGGATATAAGCCCCATCACTTTGACAATAAAGATTAGCTGCTACAGCAATACATAAACAAAGAGAACAATAAGTAGCACCATATTATTGGGCATCAAACCCTCTTCTAAAGACAGTTAGCAAATCAATACCACACTGGAGTAACCACTCATGTACATACCCAGCATGAAACATAATAGATAAGCCAGAATTTAATCAAAATGTACAGTTACCTCATTTGCAAAACAAAATTTCGAGAACATGCTTTGACAAATTCACAGTTTGATCAATAATAGAAGTGAGTAAACTGGGTGTCCATATTCACAAGAATGAAAGTACATTCCTACAGTTCACAACAAACCAATATTTACTCAAAAAAAATGTAGCAAAGAAAGACATAAATTTAACACCTGAAATTAATCATCAAAAAGAAAAATATGTCTCTATGCTTCAAAAAAATCAGTACAAGTTAAAAAAAAAAAGAAAACCCATTAGGCTGTGATCCACAATGTGTCCAAACAGAAAAAAACAAAAGATTTTTATCATGTTGAAACATCTATATAGTATAGAATATAATCGAATAAGTGAAGATGTGACTTGAATATGTATAGAAAATATTTTAAGTTATCTATTGGACATGATAATTAATTTTCAGAGTATGTAACTATCTTAGACAATTTAACAACAAAGAAATAATCTGATTAAAAATATAACAGTCAGGAAGTAGGGAGAAGAGTGTGAAATGGTTTACTATGGGCATGACACCACTGATGCAATTATGATTTCACAGTCACTGTAGCTGTAAGAAATAAACCTGTGTAAGTCTGGACCTGTCAATAGTCAATCACAGATCAAGCAGGAGTTTATGTGGCCATACTCTTCAGTTATGAACATTGAGCTACTCATGGAATCTTGGGGAGGATCAGCCATTGATTTTAGTTGCATACCCATTGATGAATTCATCATGTGCCAAGTAAAAGTGCAAAACACATGATCACAAATACATTCCAGGCTGAATATGGTGGGCCTCCAAAACAAAACAAATTATGACTATAGCATAAGACTTGTGTTGGAGAAAGAATTAGGATGTTAGGTAAAAAAGAGAAGACCATGGTGACAATATTCTGAATTCACAAAATATATGTACAATTATGTTTAAGTATATACATAAATGCTTGTATGTGTATACATGCATATGTGTATGTATATACATACATATACATATGATAGAGGAAAAAATGAAGAGAGTTGGGTAAATTAGCTTTTAACAAAGCAAAACACTACCATGAACACACATTTTTCTAACAAAAATAAAAAATAGCCAACAGGTATATAAAAAATACTTCATGTCACCCATTATTAGGAAATTTTTTAATCTAATCCACATTAATTTGTCATTTCCTAAAGGTATTAGATAAATGCAACTGAATATGCAAATGAAGTGGAACTGTTGTAGTCTTAGAATTTAAACCAGTAAATCTGTAAAGGAAAACACCATGGAGCTTTTCAACAGTAATTCTAGTAGCACAAAATGATGTAGTACTCCCACTAGTGAGTGTATATAAAAGGAAATGGGATAATTATATAAAATAACATCTACACTGCCATACATATTTTAATACAAGTCATAATAGCCAAGACATAGAATTACTGAGATATTTGTGATTGGATGAATGTATATAGAATTTATTGTGTACAATAAAATATTGTAGTCATAAAGAAATGGAATTCTGCCCTTTGTACCAATGTGGATGGATCTGGCAGACCTCATATTAAGTGAAATAAGACTATCAAAAATAAAGGTTGATGTTTACATTGAAGGCATAAGGCATAAAACAATTCCACAGCAGTTTGGAATTGTGATTAATAAAATGGTTATTTATTTAAAGGGAAAAACTTACAGATCAGATCACTGTCCCAGAAAACAGCCCTCTGCATGATCAGGAACAAAGTCTAACAGCCGGAAGCCGGAAGCAAGAGAGCAAGCACACAGCTACTGCTGCTTTTTAAAACAACAGAGATCACACTCCACTGGGCTCGTATCTTAAAGGCTATTGGCTGAAGGAGTGGAAGTAGCTCCGGCAGCAGCTCCCCTTTTTGCTTAAGTAAGAGAGTTCCAAACCCAATATAAAACAATATATACGAGGCACAGATATCAAGTATAAGATTAGAATAACCATCAGCATAAACAATATTAAGCAAGGAACATATGCTAAATGTTTTAATAAACATTCTATCCTAAATAGTCTAAGTCTTGTATTGGAGATGGCTTGGTTAGATCATAAGAGGACAGTAACTATGATTATCTAATCTTCAACCCTATTGAAGGCCTGAGAAGGGAGATAATATTACTTGAGCAGGCAGGAGGTACAATCAAGTAGCTTCCAAAGTAAGCAATATATGACAGAGACAATTAGCTACCTGAGAAATCACCCAAAGTCTCATTTTGCAACGTTGAAGTGACCAACTATGGCTATGGCCTAGAATAACTGACAGACCATTTTCAAAGGCAAGAAATTTTTCAAAACCATCTTACCCTGTCTTGGAAAGATTTGACAGTCCTGTTTATCCGTTTCTGGATACTATATCTTGTCAGTGGTTGAGGCATGGGCATTTCTTTGCCCAAAGGCCAGCTTTTGCCAAGAAGAAAACAGGCTCCAAGTAGAGTGTCTTTGTTCAACATTCTATCAGGAATATATCAGTGCTGCCAGAAGCAATTATGTCTCATATCAACAAAACCCTAAATTATTTAAATGCCATGTTCCACAGATCCTTGAAGTGGTTGAAGATTATCTATCTATACAGAATATAATCTCTATATATCTAAAGTACTTGATTAGTCTAATTATAAGTGTGACAAACATAGATAACTATTGATCTATAATTCCTAATACCTATCTAACTTAAAGACTAAGACAATAAACAACTGTGCAATAAATGAGGACAGTGACCTCCAAATATAAACAATATACAAGTATCTTGATCAGAGGCAGAAACGTACACTGCAATATGGTAAATATATATATGTATCAATACATAAAAATGTTTTAAACAGAGGTAGAAGCATACATGCATACAATATTCAATATAATTTAACTTTGTATCAATATAAAAGAATCTATACCAATGTAATTGTCTATAAACAATAACTCACAAATACTGATCTACTATCCATCATCCAATTTTCCCTCTTTTTTTTTAAAAAGGTCCCTGAGCTTATAAAATTCCTCCCCCAACCCTCTACCATATACCAATTATAATCAACCCCTGAATGATGTCCCTAAGCCTGAGGACAAACTTCGCTGGGAGAGGGGACGTCGTCTTCTAGAATTACTTCCAGCTGTCATGGGGGCGATGTTCCTTCTAGGGGATCCTGTGAAAGTAAAATGATGGTTACATTTCAAGATTATTGTCTGGTAAGACTGAAAATAATCTCTGAGTATTTTGTGGAAGTCTGCCCAAAACATTGAAATGTGCATCATTTCAGCTAACCAAGTTGAAACCGTCATGTGCAGCTGGTACCCAAAACAGGTCTTGTAGTAGTGCTATCAGTGTCATGACATCATATCAACCAGGTGGAGTTGTTGTTTTGAGGCCCCGTCTTCTTCCTGGAAACTTCAAATGTTACTGCAGGAAAATTCATTGTTCATTGTAGAAAACTTAAACATTACTTATATAGACATATACAGACATATATATTCAATGAAAGGTATGATAAAGACAAAAATAGATATGAAAAAAGCAAAGATATTTTCTAAATATTTTTTTCTTTCTGTCCCACATCAAATGGCTCTTGACATGAGATAGAAACTCTGGGTTTTTTCTTTTAACAACATGCTTGGATTTAAAGAAGGACAGAGCCATTGTCCAACTCTAAAACCAGCTATATATATTCATAAACATATACATACATACATATATAAATGTATACATTGTATAATTTGTACTTACAAACCATATTTGATTTTCTTGATGATCCTTATTGGATAGTTATTTTTCTACCTGTCATCATTCAAACATCAGGGGTTTCTTGAATTTTTGAAGATGAGCATTTTCCTGCAAAGACAAGAACAGGACCCTGCACCCTTCCTAAATGCTTTTCTTACCACCTGTATGGTTATCAGCATTGTGGATGAGCTGTCATTTCTCTGTTTCAATAGGTTTCTCCTTTTCAAAGTGAATCTTTATTAATTTTGATGGTATCCATAATTTTTCATCTCCTGTTGTGGAAACAAGAGCAAAACCCCTTCCCCAACATAGTACATCTCCTGGTTTCCATTGTGAGGTCAGCACATCCTTGAAATATACAGGCTGATTCAATTCAGAAGTTTTTCCCATTATCCAATGCCTCTCTGCTGCTGTTGTTCCTTTCTCATTAGCGTTAAGAAAATTCGTGGTTAACAAAGCATTATGCAATCTATTTCAGGGGGTATTTTCTGTCTCTTTCTGTTTGTTCAGCATATCCTTTATTGTACGATATGACATTTCTACAACTGCCTGACCTGTAGGATTATTTGGTATACCTGTAATGTGCTTTATATTATAACAAGCAAAAAAAGTTTTATTTTCTTAGATACATATACTGGACCATTGTCTGTGTTTATTTGTGCAGGTTTACCCACGATGGCCATAACTTTCAATAAATGTGTGATTACTGAATCAGCCTTTTCTGAGTGCAGGGCAGTTGCCCATTGAAAATCTGAATATGTGTCTATGGTGTAGTGTACATATTTTAATTTCCCAAATTCCATAGAGTGGAAAACATCCATCTGCCAGATTTCATTCCTTTGAGTACCCTTTGGATTACTTCCTGCAGGCAATGGTGTTTGATTATAGAAAGAGCAAGTAGGGCATCTCTTTATAGTCTCCTTAGCTTGTTGCCATGTAATAGAAAACTCTTTCTTTAAACCATTGCTATTGACATGATGTTTTTTTATGAAATTCTGAGGCCTGAAACATGCTTCTAATCAATACTTGATCAATTTCATCATTACCTTATGCTAGAGGACCAGGCAAACTCATATGGGATTGGATGTGTGTTATGTACATAGGACAAAGCCTATTCCTTATTATGTCTTGTACCTGGATAAACAATGAAGTCAATTCTGTGTCATCTGGTATAAATTCAGTGGTTTCAGTATGCAAGATAACTCTTTTTGCATATTGTGAATCTGTAACTATATTAAGAGGTTCTTTAGAATCACTTAGCACCATAAGAATGGCATATAATTCTGCCTTCTGGACAGAAATATAAGGGCTATGTTCCACCTTACTCAACTCTTCTGACTTGTAGCCTGCTTTTCCTGATTTATTTGAATCAGTATAAAATGTACAGGCTCCAGTTATTGGTGCATCACATACAATTCGAGGAAGAATCCAAGAAGTTCTCTTTATTAGGTTAAGTCTATCACTTTTGGGATAGTTGCTATTAATTTCTCCCAAAAAATTAGCATAATTTCTTTGCCATGGTTCATTCTCTTCCCATAACTTTTTTATTTCATCAGTAGTAATAGGCACTATAATTTCTGCTGGGTCTATACCTGCTAGTTGACAAAGTATCAATTTACCTTTTATAATTAATTCAGAGACTTTTTCCTCATAAGTTTTTAATTTTTTACTTGGTTTTTGTGGCATAAATATCCATTCTAAAATAATATCTTCCCTCTGCATTAAAATCCCTGTAGAAGAAATTCTGGAAGGCAATATGACTAGGATACATCTAAGATTTGGGTTCACCCTATCCACATGTGCCTCCTATAATTTTTCCTCAACCATTGTCAGTTTCTTTTCTGCTTCAGATGTTAATTCTCTGGGACTATTCAAAACTTTATCAACATCTAAGGTTTTGTTTAAATGACCTATTAGACCAGGTGTTATCCCAACAGCTTGTTGTAGACTGGAAATGTCTCCTAACAATCTTTGAAAGTCATTAAGAGTCCATGACTGGTCTCTCCTAATTTGTGTCTTTTGTGTTCTAATTTTCTATAAACCTATTCTGTAACCTAGGTAATTAACAGAATCTCCTCTTTGAATCTTTTCAGGAGCAATTTGTAATCCCCATTTAGGCAAGACTTTCTCTACTTCTTCAAACATCCTTTCTAAACTATCTTTATTTGAATCAGACAACAAAATATCATCCATGTTATGGTAAATTATAGACTTAGGAAATTGCTTATGAATTATTTCCAATGGCTGACTCATAAAATATTGGCACAATGTGGGACTATTGAGCATCCTCTGTGGGAGGATAGTCCATTGCTATCTCCTAGAAGGCTGATAATTATTATAAGTAGGCACTGTGAAGGCAAATTTTTCTCTATCCTTTTTTTGTAAAGGTATAGTGAAAAAACAATCTTTCAAATCAATAACAATAAGAGGTCATCCTTTTGGTAATAGAAAAGGCAAAGGAATTCCAGATTGTAGAGGACCCATAGGTTGAATTACCTAGTTGACAGCTCTTAGATCCGTCACCATTCTCCATTTACCAGATTTCTTTTTTACAAAAAACACAGGAGAATTCCAAGGGCTGGGTGATTCTTCAATATAATGAGCATCTAGTTGCTCTTGTACCAGCTGTTCCAAAGCCTGTAATTTATCTTCAGCTAGAAGCCAGCCACTGCTTGATCCATATTGGCTTCTTAGTTAACCATTTTAAATGTAGGCTGTTGATACCTCTAAATGTTTGCTACTTGCTGTATCCTCTTGTACAGCCTGAATGGCTGGTGACCTTTTACCATAATACCTCATTATATCCTTCCCAGAATTATGAGTTCCTGGGACTACAAGAAAGTTAATCTGGGTATTCCATTGCTGTAAAAGTCACAGCCTCATACACTTATTGCTATATTGGGTATATATGGCCTTAGTCTTCCTATTTGCCCTTCAGGCCCTATGCATTCATCCCATCTCATGCTTTTTTTTTTCACATGAGATAGGATTCCAATTCGCAGAAACTGAACATCTACCTCTTGAAGAGGCCAATTTGGATGCCATGATTGTGGAGTAATGATACTTACATCCACAACCATGTGTAATAATCATTCAATAAAGATGTCATTTATACAGACTATTAGTTTTGGTCTTTGATCATTAATAGAAGTCTGCCAAAATATATGTTTACTCTGTCCTACTGGATTTTTTGACACATCCTCCACATTTAACCCATCATTCAGACCTGTATTGCTTTTTACAGCAGGCATTGGATTTTTTAATTTTCTTGGTGAGACATGTTCTCCTCTGTAACTGGGAATGATTGGGCCACTTTTTGCTTGGGGGCCTGAAGGCCCCTCAAGGGGTTTCCCAATGATATTGGGTTGCCTTTTCTATCTGTTGTTGATGTGCATTCATTGGTCCAATGTCGGCCTTTTCCACACCTCCTGCATATACCTGAAGGCTGAGGTCTCCTATTTTTGTCATTCCCAGAGGAGATATTATTCCTAGAAATTCCTTGCCTGCAATTCCTTTTCAGATATCCTAATTTACCACAATTAAAACATTTGGCAGTTTGATGTCTCCTCATTGCTTTGGAAAGCGCTTCTACTATCCAAGATTCATCATTATAGCCAAACGTCTCAAAATTCATCATATGCTGAGCCCATTCATCCATAGGTGATGATCTAGACCATAAAGGCCCTATTATCTTTTTACATTCTAAGTTTGCATTTTCAAAAGCCAGAAATTCAAGAATTATTCATCTAGCTTCTGGGTCTGTTACTCCTATTTCAGAGCCTTAATTAATCTTTGCAAAAAGTCAGTAAAGGGTTTTCTCTGTCCCGGCCTAACCCTGGTATATGATTAGCCCCTTTTCCTTAGTTCTTGTATCCTATCCCAAGCATTCAAGGCTGCTTTGTGGCATAGGGACAATACTTCTTCGTCAAAAATAGCTTGAACCTGTGGATCAGCATATGCTCCTATGCCAAGAATTTGATCTTGGGAAACCTCCACAACTTTTGCTCTTCCTTGCTGTTTCATATGTTTGTATTCTTCTCTGAAATAAATTCCAAACATCAAGTAAGGTCCATCATCCAATACTGTGGACACTAACTGAGATAAATCATGGTGCGTAGCTCTGACATTAGAAGCCCAAGTCCTTATCATTTCCTTAACAAATGCAGAGTGCAAGCCATAATCAATGACAGTTTGCTTAATTTCTTTTATATCATTCCTTCCTATTGGCGTCCATCTACCTTCTTTGGCTCCCTTTGAGCCTTTAGAAGTTGGTGCTTTGTCATCGTAAATTACAGGGTATGATGCTAAAACCCTGGGTAAACCAGTTCTGATAGCTGGTGGTGATGTTATATCCTGTCCGTTTGCCTTCTTACTCTGTTCACCAGCTACAATAGTTTCCTCAATCATTTCAAATCTTTTTATCATTGTCTCTCGTAAAGCCTGAATCTCCTGACCAGCATATGTTTCTAGTGATTTTACTAAGGTATCAATTCTTTAGTCCCCATTCTGTACCTATAATTCCAAGGTTTTAATGTTTCCCTTCAAAGATAACATGTCCTCCTTGAACTTTTCTTGGATATCGTGTAGATTGCCATCCTGGAGGTACATTCTGTCTGTTACCTTATCAAAACTTTGTGATAACTTCTGAACGTCAAATTCAGCAGTATGAACCCTTTCAGGTAACTTCCTAGTACCCTTGGATATGGAGTTAATTTTGCCTATCATAGTATCCACTTGTTCAGATAACCTCTGATTTTCAATAATTTTAATCCTTTCAACTAGCTGTTCATTACTAGTTTGTAAAGATTGTATTGTTCTTAGGAGTGCCATATTCTTCCTTAATGATAGAATATGGAGAAGAAAACTGAAACCTAGTAACCAGTAAATTTAGGTATCCCCATATTCATAAAAACCTCACATGATATAATCCATTGTATTAGTAAAGAAAGCAGTAAAAGTTGCAATAGAAATGAAAACTGCCATATTACCTATTATGGAGCAGGTGGCACTGTTGCCGAGTCACAAAGAACCAATGCAAAGATGACAGAAACATGTAGTAAGAGGTGTGTGGGCTGTGATCCCGGCACCTGGTTAGCTTATACCCGAAATAATTACACAGAAACTGTATTCATTAAAATACTACTTGGCCCATTAACTCTAGCCTCTTATTGGCTAACTCTCACATATTCGTTTAACCCATTTCTAATAATCTGTGTGTCACCATGAGTCATGGCTTGCCAGGAAAGATTCAGATTGTCTCACCTGGGAGCTGCATGGTGGGTGGCTCTCCCTGACTCTGTCCCTTTCCTAGCACTCTGTTCTCTTTTCCCCGTCTATCTAAGTCCTGCCCTATCAAACAGTCAAGGCAGTTTTCTTTATTAACCAATGAAAGCAACTCAAATACAGAAGGACCCTCCTACACAATTTCCCTTTTTTTTTGAACAAAAAATAAAGGCTTTCACTTTAACATAGTAAAGTTACATATATAAAACAGTTATCAAGCAAGAATTATAGTTACCATATTTAGATCTATTTTACCTTTATCATAAAAATGGAAACTATCACTATAACTATCCATTCTTAAACTCCATCAAAGACTCCAGAAGGATAAAATATTGCATAAGTAAACAAGAAATAAGCAACTTCCATATCCAGCAGACATTTCCACGAAGCAGAAAATTTCAAAGACAGTTCAGTCACTTTCTCCTGTATTCTGCAGAATGTCTTGCATATTCTTTCATGAAGCAGGAACCCTGAAGGATCATCTCATTTTAGGCAAGTTCAGCAGTCCTCTCTCTGCGCGTTCTTTGTGTTCAGTTAAGTAGCCCAGGCAAGAGCAGTTTCTTGCCAAAATGGCTAGCAAACTCCATAAGGAGTCTCTTCAATGCCCATTTTCTTCTGGAAGTACCTTGGTGTTGCCAGGAGAAGATGTGTCTCATGGTCATGAAAAGCCCTAAACTATTAAGACATTAAATGCCATATTTTGTAGTCTTTGAAAGATATGAGGAATGCCTATCTAACTGAAATATCTCTATATATCTAGAAAACCTAACTAACATGACTACAAACTTGATTTTATCAATGATTATCTATTAGCAAACTATATTTCCTAATTACACATTACATTTTTAAATGAACTACAGAAGCACAATACCTTAATCAAGAGCAGAAATATACTATATATATATAAAACAAAATTGACCTTAAATTTATATCAATACAGTAAAATCTATACCAATGTAAATTATTCATATCTATATCAGAAACAGGATCCCTTTTCAGTGTCTGCCTTAGTATTTGTTAAAAACTGTGAAATATGTGTTGCTCAACAAATTAAATGTAATTAAATCAATTCCATTTATGGAACCAGAAACCCAGATCCAGAGATAGAGAATAGCAACCCAGAAGCCATGTATGCCTCCATGTGACAAAGAGTCGCCCCAAGGGGTTGCAGCATTTGACAACCACTTCTGCTCTGACTCGTGCTGCTTAAGTGCTGCACTGCAAGGGGGATTTAAAAACTGCTCAGAAAAGAGCAAACCAGTCAGGCAGAGACTGTCTGGGCCTGTGGAGCCTGGGAGATGTGGAGTTTAAACCACGTGGGGAGGTGGCTAAGGGAGGCCTTGTGCCAAGCCAAGCTGGCAGCAGACAGCCGAGCCAGGGGGGTTTAAAACCAAACATTGGATGCCAGATGAAGGCGTAAGTAATAAAACAATCCCACACCAGTTTGGAATTGTGATTAATAAAATGGTTATTTATTTAAAGGGAAAAGCTTACAGATCACTGTCCCAGACAACAGCCTTCTGCACGATCAGGAATGAAGTCTAACAGCCAGAAGCCAAAAGAAAGAGAGTGAGCACAGGGCTACCACTGCTTTTTAAAACAAAAGAGACCATGCCCCACTGGGCTGGTATCTTAAAGGCTATTGGCTGAAGGTGCGGAAGTAGCTCCCACAGCATTAAATGCTGTTCATTATTTGTTGGAAATACAATAGATGATCTCAAAACATCATATTAATAAGACTAGAGACTCAGAGAAGCAGTAAGAGGAAGAGAGGTTCAGGATAGTCATGGGGAGAGAGGGACTGATGAGGTTTGAGAGCAACAAAAGAGATCTTGATGGCAAGAGCCATTATGGAATTAGGGAGAAACTTGGTTCTAGGGAAATTCCCAAGAATCCACATAAATGACCCATCAAAGATTCCTAGAAATAGTGGAGAGGGAGCCTGAACTGGCCTTGCCCTGTAATCAGATTGGTTAATACTTCAACTATCATCATAGAGCCTTCATCCAGCAACTGACAGAACCAGATTCAGAAATCTACACCAAGCACCAGTTTGAGCTCCATGAATTCAATTGAAAAGAAGGAGGAGGGAATATATGAGCAAGGGAGATCAAGATCATGATGGAAAAATCTACAGAGACAACTGAACCAAGCTCAAGGAAACTTATAAACTCTAATTGACAGCTGTGGAGCCTCCATGAGATTGAACTATGTCCTTTATGTATGGACAGTGGTGAAGCTTAGACTATCTTGAACCTGGAGTAGGACCAAGATCTATCTCTGTTGTAGGAATTCCTACAGCCAGTAGCCTTTAAGTTACCTGCCCACTTGGGCATGGCCTCTTATACTATAAATGCCAATGTAAAGTGTGTGGTTGCTTTCTTTTCCAGCTGTGGAATGTGGTTGCTGTTCCCCTTTCAAGCAGAGAACTGTGATCTGTGAGTCTGCCCTAAATAAATAAAACTTTATTGTACTTAATTCTGAGTTAGTATGGTATTTCTTTTTAGCATCTGTCTTCATCTGGAATGCCAACATGGGCAACCACATCCACATAAAAACCTGAGAAAGCTTAAAATGGAATTCTAGATACAAAAGAACAGAGTTAAGCATGGCTATTGATAGCCACAATTTTTTTTTCTAGACAGGTTTATATGAGCAAGGAGCCACGAGATGCAGTAAAAACTGTGTGGCTTCTTTATAAAACTAAGGCTTCCTGGGCCCTGCTGCCAGAACAAATTCTGATCATGTTTGACCAAGGAGCATTTAAATTGGTTTTGTGAGCAGCCTGCTACAACTTGCTTAATGGCAACATGGATCTGCTGTGTGCCTGAAAATGGGTGAAAATGGCAGCTTCCACTGCCACATTGGACTGGGTGGAGCAAACAGACAGGACTTTATTTCCCATAGCAATGCCGCTGCTTAAGTTCATAAGAAGGGCTTAGCATTTTAAGAAGCACTTCTGGTAATAAAATAATTACAAACACACAATAAACTCAAATTCAGATGAAAAAGACCTCTAAATGAGACAGTATATTTAAAAAAATGTATATTGGCTTGGGAGAGAGAAGAAAGAGTATAAAAAGTTACATAAATGGTTTTCAAAAAAAGTCTTTAAAGAGACAGAGTAAAGACACTCATAGATTAAAGGAGTAAAGATAATACAATAAATAATATTTTTTAATATTTATTATTAAATTAATATTCATCATTAAGATCAAATAAATTATTTTTATTATCAAATAATGATATTATTAATATTAAATAATATTACTAAAATGTTAATATTTGTTGTTAAATTAATATTAAATAATATTAAATTAATATTTATTTAAATATAAATAAATACTTAAAATAATAGATTAAAAATAAATAAGCCACGTAAAGATGGACTATACACAGAGAAGCTGGAATATGTATATTATTGTGTTTTCTTTGAATTTTTTTGGTTGTGAAGGAGCTAAATAACCAACATATATACTTTAAAGGTATTTTGTCTTCAAAATTTGGGTCTAAGGATATGTTGCTTTGGAAAAGAGGTTCTTCTTTTGTTTCCACAGAGGATGAGAACCTGTGGAATCCATTGAGACTAATGTGGTTTGATGGGCAAAGACTCCACAAAAGGTCATTGTGAACACTCCAAAAAAATTACTTTGCCCCACAAAAAGCAGGAAGCAATTTGGAGCAATTATATTGTTTAGAAATGTTTGTTTACATTTAAAGGGGTGTATGCTATAGAGATTTGCATTGAAATGGACCTTGGTTTATGATACAAATTTAAGGTCAATTTTGTTATATATGTATTTCTGCTCTTGATTAAAGTATTGTGATTGTGCAGTTCATTTTAAAATGTAATGTATAATTAAGAAATATAGGTTAATAGACAGTCATCTTTAATAGTCAAGCTTATAGTCGGTTAGGTTTTATAGATATATATAGATAAACTTCAGTTAAGTAGGTATTCTTCAAATCTTTCAGAGAACTTCAGAATATGGAATTTAAAAGTTTTAAGAACTTAGGACTTTTCATGAAAATGAGACACATCTGCTCCTCACAGCACCATTACGTCAAGAGGAGGATGGGCATCGAAGAGGTTCCTCATAGAGTTTGCTAGCCATTTGGGCAAGAAGCTGCTCTTGCCTGGACTGCTTGATGGTATGCTGTGTGAACTGGACATGCAGATCCATCAGAAAAATGACTGCTGTACTTTCCTAAAGGAGAGATGATCCTTCAGGGTTCCTGCTTCATGCAAGAGTTTGCCAGACATTCTGCAGGATACAGAAGAAAGTGACTTGGACAAACTGCCAATATAGGTGGGAATGTCTTTAAAATTTCCTGCTTCGTGGAAAAGTCTGCTGGATACTATGGGCCAGTACACTGAAGTAGGATGCCTCAACAGTACAGAAGAACTTTGGGTGATTGCCCAGGTAGCCAGTTGTCTCTGATTTGTTGCACATTTTGCAAGTTGCTTTATTGCAATTCCTACTTATTCAAGTAATATTATTTCCCTTCTCGGGTCTTCAATGGGATTTAAGACTAGATATTTGCAGTTACTTTCTTCTCATGACTTGTCCAAGTTATTTGTAATATAAGACTTAAACTCCTTAGGATAGGATAACTATTGAAACATTTATCACATGTTTCTTGCTTGATATTGTTTATTCTGGTTGTAATTCTAATTTTTATACCTTATATTTGTTCTTATTGTATATAATTTTGTAGTAGCCTTAGAACCCACTTATTTAAACAAAAGGGGGAGGTGCTATAGGAATTCCTACAGTCAGTAGTTTTTAAGTTACCTTCCCATTTGGGCATGGCCTCATATACTATAAATATCAATGTAAAACATGAGGTTGTTCTCTCTTCTGGCTGTGGGATTTGGTTGCTGTTCCCCATTTAAGCAAAGGAGTGTGATCTGTGAGTGTACCCCTAAATAAATAACTCTTTATTATATTCAATTCTGAGCTAGTGTGGAATTTCTTTTTAACCCCGTCTTCATTTCTCTACCATATGAGTTAGCTTATTGGAGCCCATTCCCTATGATGAGATGCCATGCTCAGTCTTAATGTGGGGGATGGGGGTTTGGTCCTGCACTAACTTAATGTGCCAGACTTTGTTGACTTCCCATGGGAACCCTTACCCTTTGAGAAGAGTAGATGCAGGGTAGGATTGGTGAGTTGGGGGGCACAGGGGTGTAGCAGGTGGTAGGAGCAGGAGAAAGGATGGAGGGAGAATTGTGGATGGAACATAAAATAAAATTTAAAAATAAATTAAAATGAAAAAGCAGATGCTATAACAGTTAAATATGATAAATTGTAGTGTTTACCACACAGTAAAGATAACATTACAGAAGACTACAATAATTTATAATGTACATAAATACAAACAGAGATGTCTGGAGCCATAGGTGTTTGTGGGATAAAGAGATGGCTTATGCTTAGTCTCTGCGAGCTCTTATGAACCCAAGTTAGTTGATTCTATGGGTTTTCTTGTGATGTCCTTGACCCTTGTACTAACAGCTAGGAAGTCAGTATGAAACTGACCTAGGCCCTCTGCGTATATGTGACAGCTTTGTTGATTGGTCTTTTTGTAGGACTCCCAACAGTGGGAACAGGGGGCTGTCTCTGCTTCTTTTGCTGGGTTTTGGGACCCTATTTCTTATGGTTGTCTTGGCCAGCCTTAGTAAAAGAGTAGGTGCTTAGTCTTACTGAAGCTTGATATATCATGATTTGTTTATATAAATGGGAGGTCTAGCCTTTTCTGAATATAAATGAAGGAGGAGTGGATATCTAGAGGAGTCATTGGGCAAGTGGGAGGAGGGGACTCAGAGGAGAGGAATGAGAGCTAACTGAGGAATGGATATAAAATGAATAAATAAATAATTAACTAAATAGAACAGAAAAAGGTGATTTTCATCTTGATTGGATTATTGCCCAATGATTTTATGTCTTATATTATCTTATCGCAGTTCCTACATCTGTTAAATGTTCAAAATAATTAATGTTTCTTAATACCCAATTGTTACTCAGTTGACTTCATTTTTGATTGTTTATTAATTTTTTGCTGTTTGTTTTTCTAGACAGGATTTCTATCTGTAGCTTTAGAGGCTGTCCTGGAACTCACTCTGTAAACCAGGCTGTCTTCGAACTCACAGAGACTCCCCTGTTTCTACAATTCATGTGCTGGGATTAAAGGCATGGGCCACCACTACCTGCCATTTGACCTCTTTTGAGGAAAGAATCTGAGTCATAAGTGTGTGTATCTATTCCTTTGGTACAGTCAGGGGATTCAAACATGTCCTGCATTTCCATCCATTCATGTAAAACATGCACAACATGGAAAACTCAGTATAGAAAGATATTGGAACGGTTACAGTAATAAAGCTCAAATTTCCCAGTCAGCCATTACAGGCTTTAAAACATGATTATCCAACTGAGTTCTCCAAGGAGCCTTGATTCACATTCTGTAATTAGGAATTGGAGGCAGGACACATCCATTTCACAAACACAATGCAAGTGCATCAGAACTTTTTTTAATCAGGATTTTTTTATCTG
The DNA here is from genome assembly GCA_004026605.1 of Ondatra zibethicus. NCBI lineage: Eukaryota > Metazoa > Chordata > Mammalia > Rodentia > Cricetidae > Ondatra > Ondatra zibethicus. The sequence continues at coordinate 10,713 of PVIU01010719.1, read as the reverse complement.
GATAGGGCACAGTAGGAACTTCCCAAACTGGATGCTGAATGTCTGAACTGTCCTAAAGTGATTCATTTATTGACTATATCAAATGAATTCTCTCAGTCTAGAAACTGCCAAGGAATAAAATAAATAAATAATTAGAATTGTACTATAAAGCATTTATTTATAGCACGAAATTTCTGCTTGTGCTCCTTTATTCATATTATGTATGAACACTGTATTATATAAAGTATTAGGAACTTCAATTATCTTATGCAGTACAAAAATGGTTTGAATTACTTTTGTTCCTTTGTGTGGTTATGCTACTAGGGTTTGAATAAAATTCTTATGCCTATTGGTCAAGTTCTTTAACAATGAGCTGCAACCCAAGCTTATAGTTTGTATCTTAAATGTGCCATTATGTTGCATGTCATAGATTTTCACTACGTTGAAATGTTGCACCTTTTAGTACTGAATTTTAGGTAAGAGGGGGTTTTTTTAAAATAAAGTTTTCTTATTTTTCTTTTGAGATTTTAATACAATTTTAGGGCTTACCATTTAGTATTAAATAATCAATTGATACACTTTTACCAAGGGAAGACAATATCTCCCACTCTCAGCATTTCTTAGTTACCTGTAGTTTTTTATGAAAGGTTGAGGACTCATGAGCTTTCCCAGTACAAATTAGCATGTTTGATAGTGTCAGTGTTGTTCCAGTCTTGTACTGGCATTCATGCTACTGAGAATTCGTGAGCATAGCTTCTGACACAATCTCAGAAAAATCTCTCAGTTTTTCTGGATCTTGTAGTCTTTACATCCTTTTAGCCATGATCTTTGAGCTGAGAAGCAAAATAAACTCTTCTATGCCTGCCCAATTTGCTTTCCATCACTGGGTTTGGTCAAAATTATAGAAACTCCAACTAAGACTGATCCTGATCCAAGGAGGGAGAAACTGTTATGATCTCATTAGGATGCAATGAGGTTTCCTTGACATGGGATGAGAATTGCACTTATCTCTTGAGTTTAATAACAAATAGATAAAAGGTAGTAAGGGATTATGCTAGTTCAGTAAAATGTCAGTTGTAACTTTTTCTCTAAGATCCATGATTTCACTAGTCCTTGGCATTTGGCTAGATGATTTTCTTTTGTTAGGCAGGTCTTGGGTTCAATCAGAGAGCTGTTTGTTATTGTCAAGGTACTGCATTACCCTACTGCATCCTTGGGCTTATATTGTAAAACTTGTCATCATTGTGGTGTGTAAGCATCATAGTGAGATAGAACTCTTTCTTCTTTAGAAGCCTGCATGCTAGGTTGTCACACTATGAAAGGTGGTGCTTAGGAAACAGTTGTTCTGGTCAGATTAGATTGAAAGTCCTTTGGGTCATGTGTTTGAGTCAGTCTGTGTTTGAAGCACATTGTGTCTTCAACAATAGGAATTTATCTTCTGCCTCTGGGGACAGCCAAGAACAATGGTTATGATCTATAATATCTGGGAAACCCAAGAGCCATTCTAGCCAACTCAACAGAGGGATTCTAATTCATGGTGTTGAGATTTTTGTTAGATCATTTAAAATTCTTAAGAGAAGCACAGTGAGCTCAGAAAATTTTTCTTTAAACAATAATTGCACATTGATACATACATTAATGTTTGTTATAGGTATTTTAGTTAGAGAGTTATTATTATAATACTCAATGATTTTTTTCAGGCAACTTTACTGTTATTGTATCCCCATCCATCCTTCTTTGTATTTATGACAATCCTTCTCCCTCATTGGAGCCCCAGCCTAATTTTTCTCATTTCCCAATGAAATCATTTGTACAATGCCATTTCTTCCTATATACTATGTTCCACCAACAACACCAACACCAACACCAAAAACACCGGTTCACTTTTCTTTTCTGGTTTCTGGAACTACTCCATGCTATTTACACACATCTGAAGAATTCGAGCTAAGAGCCTCAAATGAAAAAAAAAAAACATGCATCATTTGTCTTTTAGGATCTGGGTTCCCTTGCTAAGTATGATCTTTTAGTGTTCCACACATTTACTCGTGAATTTCATTATTTTATTTTACTTTAAAGTTGAATAAATTCTGTAATATAGAGGGACAAAACATTTCAATTATCTGTTAACCAGTTGAAGAGATTTTAGATCGTCTCCATTTCCTTAACATTGTGAAGAGCATTTGCCTGAAAACGGCTGAACAAGTATCTGTGGTGAAAAATGAGCACTTTGGACATATGTCATGGAGTTCTGTAGCTGGGTCAGATGATAAACTTTACTTTTAGCTTTCTGAGGATTCTCCATACTTATTTCCAGAATGTCAGGACACGTTTGTAATCTGATGAGCAGTGAATGAAAGTTTCCTTTTACCATATCCCCTTAGCATTTGTTTTAGGTTTTATTTGTTGCGGATTTTTTACTATTTTGATTATGGTAAAATGAAGTCTGAAAGTAGTTTACATTTGCATTTCGATAATAGCAAGGGTTGATAAACACCTTTTTGAGACACATGTTACCATAAAATTAATTAGTTAAATAATTTTTTAATTTATTGCTCATTATTTGTCATTTAAGTACTCTTTATTTAAACCACAAGCCCAATTTTGAATGGATTGTTTATGTTTGTTTTGATTCTTTATTTTTTGGGTTCTTTAATTATTCTAGAAAGTCATCCTCTGTAAGCTGTATGGATGCATTCTTTGAAGGAGACCCTGGAATTATGATCTTTCTCCTTCTTTTCCTCCTCTGTCCCTCCATTCATTCTTCCCTCCCTCCTCCTCATCCTCTTTTCTTCTCTCCATCCCTATTTATTCCTGGTGCTCGTGTCTTATCACATCTTTTGATTTCCTCTCTCTAACCCAATATATTATGACCAACTCTTTATGTATGCTAAAGCAAATCTTTTATGAATTGATTTTCTTGGATATTGTCAAAAAGAATAATAATAAGGAAGCCTGATACTCATGGTGTCATTGTTACTATAAAATTAGTGTGTTTTCTGTTTACCACCATTAGTGTTATTAGGATATGCATGTCTGGCACAATGAATATCAACAATCCCATTAAAGCATACAAATAGTACATACTTCCTATGAAATTGCTTGAGTTTATTTTTAATAAACAATAATCCAATATAGATATTATTTTTTTGTGTTGACATTAAGAATCCTTAGTTTGTCTGTATAATGACCCCCTTAAGAAGGCATTGTTTTTCAAAAGCATACATTAACTTGTTTTAAAAAGGTCAACTGTTTTAACATTTGTATTTGAGAATAAAATAAGAATTAATCCTAAAGAACTTGAAAACACTCTAAGGAAACATTGCTTGATACATTGGGGTCAAGTAAACAATATGCGATTACAGTTATTTGTAAACCTGACACTTTTAAAGAGCGGTGTTGAAATTCTAACTAATGTAAATGTGGCCTGAAGAAACTAGCAAATTTTGCAATAGAAAAGATCCTTAAGATCCAGAGGGCCAGCACCAGCATCTACCAAGCCCGCCCTTTTGTCTGCGAGGCTCTTGGGCAGCAAGTGGCCCTGATCCAGTACCAGGAGAGCCATTGGGAAGGGTAATTGTGTGTGTGCCCAGACACCCAGATGCCCCAGGATGTGAGTACAGGCACCCTACAATCCCCTAAAATTTCTGGACATTCAGCAGCACTTCTTCTGGCTACTGCCTTTTTGACATATCCCACTTCAGCTTGCCCCCAAGCCACCCTTTCCACCTGTGGGGTCCTAGGATCCCCCAACTCAGCCAGCTTCAGTGCTGAGGCTCTGGGGACAACGTGGTGAATGCAAGGCTACAGGGGTTTCTTTGTTCCATGGAGCCCAAACCAGCATCTACAAAGCCCGCCCTTTAGACTGTGATGTCCTTGGCCAACAAGTGGCCCTGATCTAGTACCAATAGGTCCATCGGGAGGGGGGTCATTAGATCCACTACCGCAGCCTACTTCAGGGAGGAGGACATCTGAGAGTCAACTCCAGTGCTGAGGAGACCTAAGAGAGGGCAGAACAAGAAAAATACCCAAGTACACAGTTAGCCACAGCAAAAATTGGACCAAGCCACCGAGACTCTACTGACGGCATTCGAAGGAAGAGATGGGCAGGCGCCAATGCAAGAATTCCTCCAACAACCTGAAAAGTAACATAACACCAGAATCCAGTGAATATGCAACAGGAAGACTTGAACAACCTAATCCAGAACAAGAAGAAAGTGATAGAGACCATTAAAGAGGATGTGAAAAACTCCTTTAAAGAAATGGATGAGAAGTGTAACAAAAAGTTAGAAGAAATGAATAAATCCCTCAAAGACACCCTAGAAAACCAAGAAAAAGCAATCAAACAGGTAATGGAAACAGTTTAAGACTTGAAAACTGAAAAGAAGACAATGAAGAAAACACAAACTGAGGGATGGCTGGATATGGAAAATCGAGATAAACAAACAGGAACTACAGAGACAAGTATAACCAACAGAATACAAGATATAGAAGAAAGAATCTCAGACGCTGAAGATACGATAGAGAAAATAAACTCATTGATCAAAGAAAACAATAAATCCAACAAATTCTTAACACAAAGCATCCAGGAAATCTTGGACACCATGAAAAGACCAAACCTAAGAATAATAGGGGTAGAAGAAGGAGAAGAACTACAGCTCAAAGGCCCAGAAAATATATACAACAAAATTATAGAAGAAAACTTTCCCAAGCTAAAGAAGGTACAAGAAGCATACAGAACACCAAATAGACTGGATTAAAAAAAAAATCCCCTCGCCATTAATAATCAAAACACTAAACATACAGAATAAATAAAGAATACTAAGATCTGCAAAGAAAAAAGGTCAAGTAACATATAAAGGTAAACCAACCATAATTACACCTGACTTCTCTGTGGAAACTATGAAAGCCAGAAGGTCTTAGATAGATGTGCTCCAGACACTAAGAGACCATGGATACAAGCCCAGACTACTAAAACAACTAAAGGTTTCTTTCAACATCGATGGAGAAAACAAGATATTGTGGGATAAAAACAAATTTAAGCAAATCATAGCCACAAACCCAGCCTTACAGAAAGTACTAGAAGGAAAGCGACAACTAAAGGAAGCAAACAACACCCATAATAACACAGACATCTAACAACCCTCCACCAGCACAACTGAAAGAAGGGAAACACACAAAATCTACCACCAAAAAATAAATAATGAGAGTTAACAACCACTGGTCATTAATATCACTTAATATCAATGGACTCAATTCACCTATAAAAAGGCACAAGAGAATGGATATGAAAACAGGATCCAACATTCTGCTGTTTACAAGAAACATATCTTAACCACAAAGACAGACATTATCTCAGAGTAAAGGGTTGGAAAAAGGTTTTTCAATCAAACGGCCCTAAGAAACAAGAGGGTGTGGCTATACTAATATCTAACAAAATCGACTTCAAACTAAAATCAATCAAAAGAGATGGAGATAGACAATTTATACACATAACAGTAATAACACTTCAAGATGAAGTCTCAATCCTAAATATATATGCCCCTAATATAAAAGCATCCACATATGTAAAGGAAACATTACTAGAACTCAAAGCACAATTCAAACCCCACACACTAATATTAGGAGATTTCAACACTCCTCTTTCACCAATGGACAGGTCAACCAGACAGAAACTTAACAGAGAAATATGAGAACTAACAGATGTAATGAAATGAATGGGCTTAATAGACATCTATAGAACATTCCACCCAAACAGGAAAGAATATACCTTCTTCTCAGCATCTCATGGAACCTTCTCAAAAATTGATCACATACTCGATAACAAAGCAAACATCCACAGATACCAAAAAAATTGGAGTAACCACCTGTGTCTTACCAGATCACCATGGATAAAATGAGAATTTAACAACAATTGCACCCCAGAAAGCCTACAAACATATGAAAACTGAACAGTCAACTACTGAAACACTCTGGGGTCAAGGAAGAAATAAAGAAAGAAATTAAAGTATTCCTTGAAGTCAAGAAAAATAAAGACACAACATACCCAAACCTATGGTACACTATGAAAGCAGTGCTAAGAGGAAAGTTCATAGCACTTAGTGCCCACATAAATAATACAGAGAAAACAAACATTAGTGACTTTACAGCACACCTGAAAGCTCTAGAAAAAAAAAGAAGCAGACTCAGCCAGGAGGAGTAGAAGACTGGAAATAACCAAACTGAGGGCTGAAATCAACAAAATAGAGACACAGAAAACAATCCAAAGAATCAATGAAACAAACAACTGGTTCATTGAGAAAATCAACAAGATCAATAAAACCCTATCCAAACTAATCAAAAGGTGGAGAGAGAACACTCAAATTAACAAGATCAGAAATGAAAGGGGGGACATAACAACAGACACTGAGGAAATTCAGAGAATCATTAGGTCTTACTACAAAAGCCTGTATGCCACAAAATTGGAAAATGTACAAGAAATGGACAGTTTTTTAGACAAATACCATATACCGAAATTAAATCAAAACCAGGTGAACAATTTAAATCGACCTATAAGTAGCGAGGAAATGGAAGTGGTCAACCAAAACCTCCCAACCAAAAAAAGCCCAGTACCAGATGGTTTTAGTGCAGAATTCTATCAGAACCTCCCAGAAGAGCTAATATCTATACTCCTTAATGTGTTTCACATAATAGAAACAGAAGAGTAATTGCCAAACTCTTTTTTATGAAGCTACCGTTCAACATATGAAAACCTATCAATGTAATCGATCATGTAAATAAACTGAAAGAAAAAAACATATGATAATTTCATTAGATGCTGAAAGTCTTTGACAAAATTCAACAACCCTTTATGATAAAGTTCTTGGAGAAATTAGGGATACAAGGATCATATTTAAATATAATAAAAGCAATATACATCAAGCCACTAACATCAACTTAAATGGAGAGAAACTCAAATTGATTCCACTAAAATCAGGAACAAAACAAGGCTGTCCACTCTCTCAATATCTCTTCATATAGTGCTTGAAGTTCTATAGTGTCTTATAGAAATAAGACAAAATAAGGAGAAAAAGGGATTCGAATTTGAAAGGAAGAAGTTAAACTTTCGTTATTTGCAGATGAAATGATAGTGTACATAAGTGACCCCAAAAACTCTACCAAAGAACTTCTACAGCTGATAAATACCTTCAGTGATATGGCAGGATACACGATCAACTCAAAAGAATCAGTAGCCCTCCTATACACAAAGGATAAATAAGCAGAGAAGGAAATCAGGAAAACATTGCCCTTCACAATAGCCACAAATAGCATAAAGTATCTTGGGGTAACATTAACCAGGGAAGTGAAAGATCTATTTGACAAGAACTTTAAGGCCTTAAAGGAAGAAATTGAAGAGGATACCAGAAAATGGAAGGATCTCCCATGCTCCTGGATTGGTAGGATCAATATAGTAAAAATGGCAATTCTACCAACGGCAATCTATAGATTCAAAGCAATCCCCATCAAAATTCCAACAAAATTCTTCATAGACCTTGAGAGAATAATGACTAACTTTATATGGAACAACAAAAAGCCCTGGATAGCCAAAACAATCCTATACAATAAAGGAACTTCTGGAGACATTACCATCCCTGACTTCAAACTGTAATGAAAACAGCTTAGTATTGGCATAAAAACAGAGATGTTGGCCAATGGAATAGAATCGAAGACCTGGATATTAATCCACAAACCTATGAACACCTCATAGTTGACAAAAAGAAAACCTGAAATTATACAATGGAAGAAAGGAAGCATCTTTCACAAATGGTGCTGGCATAACTGGATGTCAACCTGTAGTAGAATGAAAATAGATCCTTATCTATCACCATGCACAAAACTCAAGTCCAACTGGATTAAATACCTCAATATAAATCCCACCACACTTAACCTGATAGAAGAGAAAGTGGGAACTAGCCTGCAATACATGGGCACAGGAGATCCCTTCCTATGTATAACCCCAGTGGCACAGACAATAAGAGCAACAATAATAAATGGGACCTCCTGAAACTGAGAAGATTCTGTAAATCAAAGTACACTTTCATTAAGAAAAAAAAGCGTCCTACTGAATGGTAGAAGATCTTCCCCAACCCCACATCAGACAAAGGTCTGATCTCCAACATATATAAAGAACTCAAGAAACTAGACATTAAAATTCTAAATAAACCAATTAAAAAATGGGGTAATGATCTGAACAGAGAACTCTCAACAGAAGAAGTTCAAATGGCCAAAAGATACTTAAGGTCATGTTCAACTTCCTTAGTAATCAGGGAAATGAAAATCAAAACAACTTTTAGATACCATCTTATACCTCTCAGGATGGCTAAAATCAAAAACACCAATGATAGCCTATGCTGGAGAGGATGTGGAGTAAGGGAACACTCTTCCATTGCTGGTGGGACACTTTGGAAATCAGGGTTGCTGTTTCTCAAGAAATTGGCAATCAACCTACCTCAGGATCCAGCAATACCACTCTTGGGAATATAATTGTTCAACTATTTTCCTAGCAGCATTATTTGTAATAGCCAGAACTTGGAAACAACCTAGGTGCCCTCAATGGAAGAATGGATAAAGAAAGTGTGGAATATATACACATTAGAGTACATCAGCGGTAAAAAAACTTTGACATCTTGAATTTTGCATGCAAATGAATGGAAATAGAAAACACTATCCCGAATGAGATAACCCAGACGCAAAAAGATGAATATGGTATGTACTCACTCATTAGTGGACTCTAGCCATAAACAAAGGACATTGAGCCTATAGTTCACAAGCCTAGAGAAGCCAAATTGCAAGATTAACCCAAAGAAAATGATATATAGATGCTTCTGGAAATTGGAAGCAAACAAAATCGCTGGGCAAAAGTTGGGAGCAGGGGGATGGGAGTTTGGGTGGGGGTGAGGTTGTGGAAGGGGAGAAAGGGAAGCAGAAGGGAGAAGGGAAGGACTGGGATAGAGGTTGGGGGAGTGGGTGGTTGGAGATGGAGGAAGGGTGGATATTGGACCAGGGAAGAAGGTATCTACATTAAGGGAGCTATTTTAGGATTGGCAAGAGACTTGGCTCTAGAGGGGATCCCAGGTATCTACGGGGATGTCCCCTGCTAGGTCCTTGGTCAGCAGAGGAGAGGGTGCCTGTACTGGCCTTGTCCCATATTTACACTTATGAATATCTTGAATATCACTATAGAAATTTTGTCTGACAGAGACCCACATCCACATCAGAGCAATGGACTGAGCTCCCAAGGTCCAGTTGAAGAGCAGAAGGAGGAAGAAGATGAGCAAGGAAGTCAGGACCACGAGGGGTTCGTCCATCCCCTGAGACAGTGTGCTTGATCTGATGGGAGCTTACCAAATCCAGCTGGAATCGGACTGAACTAGCATGTGATCAAACCTGACTCTCTAAATGTGGCTGCCAATGGGAACAGACCGAGAAGCCATCAACAATGGCACTGGGACCTGTTTCTTCTGCATGTATTGGATTTTTGGGACCCTAGTCTATTTGGATGCACACCTTCCTAGGCCGGGATGGAGGGGGGAGCGCTTTGTACTTCCCACAGGGCAGGGTACCCTGCCCTCTTGTAAGGAGAAAGGGAAAGGGAGGAGGGTTAGTGGGTGTGGGAGGGAAATGTGAGAAGAGGAGGAAGTGTAAATTTTTGAATGGAAAATAAAAAAAAAATAAAAAAAGATCCTTAACTGAGAAAGAAAATATTCTCTTAAGCAAAGAAAGGAGAGTAATTTAAATAAAGATTGATCTGAATAGTCTAGGTCAAATGTAGAGTAAAATATAATTTTACATTTCAGGGCCTAAGAAACAATAGCCCCCCAAAATTAAATAAATTTAGTTTTCCTTAAAACATTTTTTAAAACAATCAGTTTTTTATAGATTCCAGTAACATAATTCAAGTGGGCATGCTTTACACCAGGAACTTTATATCTAAGAAAACTATTAGGATATAAAGAAAGACTATAAACATCACAAAGAATCTCTAGAGAACATCTCACTTTCTTGTGCATCATAAGTAACCTGTTTAATAATGTTTCACAATATCAAATGTTCAACTAATAAACAGAATAAAAATAAAATGACAAATTAAAATGAATGTTAATAAGAACGTTTTAAAACTAGAGCTGGAAATAATTTTGAAAAATTGTGAAACAACCTGTGTATTGTTAAAGTGAAATGATAGAAAAAAGCTACTGAATTTGAGATAAAAAATCACCCCTTTATTAAAACTTACAAATAGTCAGGGAATGGTGGCTCATGCTTTTAATCTCAGCACTCAGGAGGCAGAGGCAGGAGGATATCTGTGAGTTCGAGGCCAGCCTGGTCTACAAGAGCTAGTTCCAAGACAGGCTCTCAAGCTACAGAGAAACCCTGCCTCAAAAACATCAAACAAACAAAAACTTACAAATATTTTATGATTTTTCTCTCATGGGTGATCTTTACAAAGAACTAAGTTTAATAGTCCTTTCCCTACATCCTTATTCTACTGAATTTACATTTCTTTCAAAACCTTACACTGAAGCTGATCTCTCAGAATCAAGTTTTTTGAGAACAAAAGTGATATAATCCTTGAATCTCAACAGTCACCGACATCTTTGGCAATTTCCTTTTATATCAAAGGTCTGAGACACAGTCTTATTTGGTTTCCTGTGGTTCCCAAATCTCTGCCCACTCCTTTTCTGGCTTCTCCTTCTTTCT
>PVIU01010718.1:0-68558 GCA_004026605.1 Ondatra zibethicus | reverse complement strand
AAAAGGAAAAAAGAAAAAAGAAAAAGAAGGAAGGAAAAAAAGAGAGGAGAAAAAAAGAGAAAAAAAAGAAAGAGGAAAAGGAAAAAAAGAGAGACTAAACAGCTCTGAAGTTGAAAAGGAACAGAAAAAGTTATGCCATTCAAGCAGCAACCAAAACAAAGCTAACTACTATGCTTACATCAGAAAAAAAATACATTGAAAACCTGTTATGAGAGATGGAGGTGGCCATTATATAATAATAAAGAGGTTAATTGTTCAAGAATATCTAGTAATCATAATACATGTGCACCCAACCTCAGGATGTGTAAATATATTAAGCAAATTTTAATAGATTTGAATTAAGCGATAAACTGCATTATAACAACAGGAAGAAGCTTCAACATACCATCTTGGGAAATGGGCAGACCACTTAGACACAGAATCAAGGAAACAATGAAGTTGAACAACACCGTAAATCAATGGGCCTAACATTTGGTCCAATAGTATCACAATACACATTCTTTCCAGCACACACACAACATTCTCAGGGTAGAACACATGTTAGAGCACAAAACAAGTCTCTCCAAGTCTTAGAAATCAAATTAACTATCATTTCTTACCACAGTGGTATAAAACGAGAAAATCAGTAAAAGGAAAAAAATTCACACATATGTGTCTATTAAACAACATGATGTTGAACAAACAATAAGTCACAGAAGAAATCAAAAGGAAAAATTTAAAAACAGTACCATCTTGAAACAAAATCAGAACCACGGTGTACCAAAACTTATAGACTGCAGAAAAAGCAATTGCTTTGAGCAGCAAATGCCTACATTAAGAAAAATTAAGAACTCAAATAAGCAACCTAACTTGACACCTAGGGGAACTAGAAAGAAAAGAAAAAACAAGGCAGCAGAAATAAAGGGCATAAAAGAAGCACAAATAAATAATAGTTGTTTTTAAAGAGAAAAAAATAGGCAAATGTTGGTTATAAAAAGAAAAAAGAGGATTTGCAAACAAGTAAAATCCAAAATGAAGAGAGGGTACTACAGTTTCTACATGTAAATACAAAGGATCACAAGGGAGGCTAGGAACAACTCCATACCAAGTGCTGGGGAAGCTAGAAGAAACAGATAAATTCCTGGAAATAGACAAACCACCAATATTGAATCATAAAGAAATGGAAATTCTAAAGGGACCAAAGATGAAACCCAAAAAGCTTCCTACAAAGCAAAACCCCCCAAAATAGATTCATCACTAAATTTCACCAAACATTTAAAGAAAAATTAGAACCAACTGTTCATATACATGTCCAAAAAAATCAAAGACAGATAAACATGCCCAATCTTGTCTTAGAAGGTCAGAGTTATCAAAAGGTCTGTTATCAGAATCAGGCAAGGGCATTACAAGAACAGCATAGACCAACATCTCTTATGAACATAGACACAAAAGCCATCAACAAAATACTAGCAAATACAATTAACAGCACTTCAAAAAGAGACACAAAACACTACTAGGTGATGGAAAAAATGTGGGCCTCTCATTAGGGATGCTATTTTATTGTTAAACTACATTGACACCATTATATTGTGCATATGGAACAACTAACTGGCAGTCATAGTTAAAATAAGCATATTATGATTTGGCAAATGAGACTTATTGACAGCATAAAGTATAGCTTTGGAGTAAAGTTAATTGAAGGAATACTCTTATGTTGTGTCTTTGGGGAACCAACTTCAAAGGAACGTTTGCCATACCAATTCCATCAGTGCCTGGAATTAACTAAACTGAAGGGAGGAAAGGCAAGAAGAGTCATGGAGCTGTAAGAAAGAATTTTCAGGGATACTCTCTTCCCTCAGTGGGATAGCCAACTATCTTGGATGATCACAGATCTGGCTAACAAACCAATTGAGTTTATCAGAGGAATAAAATATAGAAGTGTTGGCCTCAAAACGCAACCACTATGACAGACCCAAATCACAGACTACATCATTTCTGCACCTCAGAAAATATGGTTCTGATATGGGTCAAAGAGACCTTGTTAATGGGAAGAGATTTCCATGCAAAGAGCAGCACAATTTGGACCTCTGACTTCTTTAAGATATGATTCAGTTGGATTCTTAGTTTCTTCCCATTCTTATGACTGATGCAATAAAACTGGCCTAGAGTTACTTGGGGAGCCCGCATTTTTGAAACAACAAATAAAAAGGAGACCTAGGGTAGGCAGTGTCTTGGTTTCTTTTCTATTGCTGTGATAAGACACCAAGACCAAGGCAACTTACAAAACAGAGTTTATTTGGTACTTACAGTTTTAGAGGGTTAGAGTTGGTGACCACCATGGTAGGGAGCATGGCCCCAGGCATGGCACTGGAGCAGTAGCTGAGAGCGTACATCTTATCCACAAGCAAGAGGCAGGGGGAGTGAAAGGGAGAGGGAGGAAGAGAAGCAGAGAGGGAAGGAGTAAGGGAGAGAGGGAGAGAGGAGAGAGAAATAAAGAGAGAGGGGGGTAAACTGGGAATGGCATGGGCTTTTGAAACCTCAAAGCTCCACCCCACCCTCAGTGACACACCCCCAGTGACATACTTCGTCCAATGAGGCCACACCTTGTAATCCTTCCAAAATAGTTACACCAACTGGGGACTAGGTATTCAAATATATTAGCTGATGGAGGCTGTTTTCATTCAATCTACAACAGGCAATTTAAATAGAAAGGTTCTCTATTGGTGCTTCAGTACAAGTCTCACAGTATAGACAATACCTTAACAGACATTGAAACAAGACTAGAATATTGCCTAGAGCAGTGGTTCTCAGCCTTCCTAACGCTGTAGCCCTTAAATACAGTTCTTCATGTTATGATGACCCCAAATCATAAAGTTATTTTATTGCTATTTCATAACTGTAATTTTGATACTATTAGGAACTGTAATGTAAATATCTGATATACAACTCCTTTGGGGGTCATGACCCACAGGTTGAGAACCACTGGTTTAGACCAAAGTTGATGCCAATCAGCAAACCTCTTGACCCTCTTACAGACTACACCAGTGGTTTGCAATTTGGGCTTTCAATGCCAACATAATCACCTACTCCTGGAACTTGAAAAACACAAATCCCCAGGCATCCTTAAACCTATTGAATCACAAGCTCTGGAAGTGGTACCCAGCAACCTGTGTTTGAAGGACCCTTCCAGGTGATTCTGATAGACACTCAAGCTTTGAACACAATGGCCGAGGTAAACAGTATTTTTAAGTTCAAATACAGCCAGTTCCTTTTCAACAGAGTAGAATACATCATGATATATAGAGTCGACATATTAGTTCTAAACTGTGTGTTTGCCTGGGTTGTTCTCTCCATGCATGATGCTCAGGATCCTGAAACATGTGATTCAAAATCTGAGAAGTCCCAGTCTTGGCCCCCTCGATGAATAAAATTGCTAAGCAATGCTGCATATATCAATGAAATGCAAATGTTCTAAAGCACTAATTTTTAGAGCTGTATGATTCTTCCAGCAGCACGCAGTCCTGATAGCAGATGCTGGTTATCCACAGACAAGTAAGACATTCAGTCACCAAAGGAGATCTCCAGATGCTCTCAATGTAAAGGTATATACACCTTACATTTTAGGTGGAAATATACTCCTTCAAGCACACTGCTATGCCCTACATGTAGGCATGCTTCCAAAATTCATATGTTGGAACCTAATACCCAATAGGACAGTATTAAGAGATGGGATCATGGGAACTGATTAATACAAAAAGGTCTCCAATGGGATTAGTGTCCCTGTAGAAAAGGCTCAATCTAGATACCTTGAACTCTCTTCTGCCATGAGAGCCCACAGAAACACAGCAACATCTTTAAAGCTCAGAGTGGGTGCCCACCCGACACTGAAACTATAGGCTTTGACCTCCACAGCCTCCGAAACTATAAACAATACATCCCTGCTATTTATGAGCTACCTACTCTAAGGGGATATTTTAATAGCAGCCCAAGCAAACTAAGACACATACCCACACGGAACAAGTGAATACATCATTTAGGAGGAGCTAATGTGGTTCCACACAGAGGAATGAAGCACACTCTTCGGAGTTGAGGTGAAAGTCAATGGTCAGCAAGAAACAGCCAAGGGCAGTGGATTTTCAGCATGTAACTGCAACTTAGCACAAGATCCTCCTTATGTAGTTAGAACCAAACTCCCTGTAGCTCTTCAGTTCAAGAAGGCCAAAAGCAAAGCCTTGACAATCGGTTCAATAAACTCTTCAGAAGCAGAAAATGTCTTTCCTTGTGATTCATTCCCAACCAGATCTCTCAGGAATCAATGTCAGTTAACATATCAGATCCTACTGAACAACTGCTTTCTCCTCAATCACCACTACCACGGACCTCAGAAGCTATTCAGCTGGGGATGGACTGTTGTGCCTTCATGAAGTTCTGCTCCCAACCATTAAACCTTGGTCTCCAAACCTCTGGTTTTAGGATTATCTATGAATCACTTGGAAGCCCTGTTAATCATACAGATTCCAAGTCCTACCCCCAAGAATTGTGATTTATTATATTTTAAGTGCTTTTTAGATTTCGACTGGCAGTGAACTTTAGACTATTAGCTCATCAGACCTCCTAGCCAGACTATGCCAGATTACAGCACCCACTTCTAGCCGAGCCTCTTCTAGAGCCTCTGAAACAAAGGCTCCATTATCTGTACACAAGGACTCTGCACACTGAGCAACAGATTTTCACTTCTTGTATGCTTAAACTTTCGCAGTCACATGTTGTCTTAGTTAAGATTGCTATTTCTGTGAAAAACACCATGGGTCTTCAAAAGCAACTTGGGGAGGAAAGAATTTGTTCCAACTTGCAACATTAAGGAAGAAAGTCAGGGCAGGAACTCAAGAGAGGAGCCTGGAGGAATGAACTGATGCAGAGGTCATGAAAGAACACTGCTCACTGCTCTACATAGTTTACTCAGCCTGCTTTCTGATAGCACCCATGACGACCTCCTCAGGGCTGGCACCATCCACAGTGATGCCAGCCTCACACATGAACCATTAATCAAGAAACTGCACCACAGGTTAGTCCACAGGCCAGTTTGATGGGAGATTTTCTCAATTGAGGTTCCCTCTTCCAAAAAAACCCTCTAACTGTGTCAAGTTGACATAAAACTGACCAGCACACATGTAGAAGAATGAAAATAGACCCATATCTATCACCATGCACAAAACTCAAGTCCAAATGGATGAAAGACCTCAACATAAAGCCAACCACACTGAACCTTATAGAAGAGAAAGTGGGAAGTACACTTGAATGCACTGGCACAGGAGACCACTTCCTAAATATGACCCCAGCAGCACAGACACTGAGAGAAACATTAATAAATGGGACCTCCTGAAACTGAAAAGCTTCTGAAAGGCAAAGAACACGGTCAACAAGACAAAACGCCAGCCCACAGAATGGGAAAAGATCTTCACGAATCCCACATCAGACAGAGGGCTGATCTCCAAAATATACAAAGAACTCAAGAAATTGGTCATCAAAAGAACACATAATCCAATTTTTAAAATGGAGTACAGACCTAAACAGAGAACTCTCAACAGAGGAATCTAAAATGGCTGAAAGACACTTAAGGAAATGTTCAACATCTTTAGTCATCAGATAAATGCAAATCAAAACAACTCTGAGATTCCATCTTAAACCTCTAAGAATGGCCAAGATCAAAAACATTGGTGACAACTTATGCTGGAGAGGTTGTGGGAAAAGGGAACACTTCTGCATTGCTGGTGGGAATGCAAGCTGGTACAGCCCCTTTGGAAGTCAGTGTGGTGATTTCTCAGAAAATTAGGAAACAACCTTCCTCAAGACCCAGTAATACCACTTTTGGGGGTATATATCCAAAGGATGCTCAATCATGCCACAAGGACATGTGCTCAACTATGTTCATAGCAGCTTTGTCATAGTATGGTTGAGCATCCTTGGGGTATATGCCCAAGAGTGGTATTGCTGGATCTTGCAGTAGGTTGTTTCCCAATTTTCTGAGAAACTGCCATATTGATTTACAGAGAGGTTGTGCATTCTCACCAGCAATCGAGGAGTGTTCCCCTTACTCCTCATTCTCTCCAGCATAAGCTATCATTGGTGGTTTTGATCTTAGTCATTCTGACAGGTGTAAGATGGTATCTCAGGGTTGTTTTGATTTGCATTTCCTTGATGGATAAGAACGTTGAACATTTCCTTAAGTGTCTGGATTAATATCTGGGCCTTTGATGCGATTCCATTAGTCCATCTTTGTTTTTATGCCAATACCAAGCTGTTTTAATTACTGTAGCTGTATAATAGAGTTTGATGTCAGGGATAGTGATTCCTCTGGAAGTTTCTTTATTATACAGGATTGTTTTGGCTATCCTGGGTGTTATGTTTTTCCATATGAAGTTGAGTATTGTTCTTTAGAGGTCTGTGAAGAATTGTGTTGGGATTTTGATAGAGATTATATTGACTCTATAGATTGCTTTTGATGACTGCTTCTATTTCCTTGCCAGTTATAGGTCTATTTAAATTGTTCACCTGGTCTTGATTTAATTTTGGAATGTGGTATCTATCCAGAAAATTGTCCATTTCTTTTACATTTTCCAAGTTTGTGGAGCACAGGTTTTCATACTATGACCTAATGATTCTCTAGATTTCCTAAGTGTCTGTTGTTATGTCCCCCTTTTCATTTCTGACTTTGTTAAATTGGATGTTCTCTCTCTGCCTTTTGATTAGTTTGGATAAGGGTTTGTCTATCTTGTTGATTTTCTCAAAGAACAAGCTCTTATACTTTGTTGATTCTTTATATTGTTTTCTTTGTTTCTATTTTATTGATTTCAGCCCTCAATTTGATTATTTCCTGTCTTCTACTCCTCCTGGGTGAGTCTGCTTCTTTTTGTTTTAGAGCTTTCAGGTGTTCTGTTAAGTCACTAGTGTGAGCTTTCTCCATTTTCTTTATATGGGCACTTAGTGCTATGAACTTTCCTCATAGCACTGCTTTCATAGTGTCCCATAGGTTTGGTTCATTGTGCCTTCCTTTTCGATGAATTCTAGGAAGACTTTAATTTCTTTATTTCTTCCTTGGCCTAGGGTTGATTCAGTTGAGCACTGTTCACTTTCCATAAGTTTGTAGGCTTTCTCCAATTAGTATTGCTGTTGAATTCTAACTTTAAACCATGGTGATCCAATAAGATACAGGGAGTTACTCCAATTTTTGTATCGGTTGAGGTTTACTTTGTTACCAAGATTTTGGCCAATTTTAAAGAGAGTTGCATGAGGTGCTGAGAAGAAGGTATATTCTTTTGGGTTTGGGTGAAATGTTCTATAGATGTCTGTTAAGTCCATTTGTGTCATAACATCTGTTAGTTCTCTTATTTCTCTGCTAAGTTTCTGTCTGGTTGACCTGTCCATTAGGGAGAGTGGGATGTTGAAGTCTCCTATTAGTGTGTGGAGTTTGATGTGCCATTTAAGCTTTAGTAATGTTTCTTTTACATACTTGGGTGCTCTTATATTTTGGGGCATAGGTGTTCAGAATTGAGACTTTATATTAATGGATTTTTTTCCTGTGATGAGTATAAAGTTTTCTTCACCATCTCTTCTGATTGATTTTAGCTTGAAGTCTATTTTGTTAGATATTAGAATATCTACATCGGCTTGTTTCCTAGATCCATTTGATTGGAAAATCCTTTCCCAATCCTTTACTCTGAGGTAATGTCTTTCTATGAGGTTGAGGTGTGTTTCTTGTATACAGCAGAAGGATGGATCCTACTTTTGTATCCATTCACTTAGCCTGTGTCTTTTTACAGCTGAATTGAGTCCATTGATATTACGAGACATTAGTGACCAATGATTGTTAATTCCTGTTATTTTTTGGTTGTAGTGTTTGTGTGTTTCCCTTCTTTGGGATTTGCTGGTGGGAGGTTATCTGTGGCCTGTGTTTTTGTGGGTGCAAAAATTTCCTTGGGTTGGAGTTTTCCTTCTAGTACTTTCTGTAGGGCTGAATTTGTGGATAAGTATTGTTTAAATCTGGTTTTGTCATGGAATATCTTGTTTTCTCCATCGATGGTGATTGAAAACTTTGCTGGGTATAGTAGTCTTGGCTGGTATCCGTGGTCTCTTAGTGTCTGCAGCACATCTGTCCAGGACCTACTGGCTTCGTTGAATAGTCTGCTGGATACTATGGACCTGTAGGCTGAAAATGAATACTCCAATGGTACAGAAGAATTTTGGGTGACTGTCCAGGTAGTGAGATGTCTCTGTCAATTCTAGAATTTTGGAAGTTGCTTGCAATGCACTTCCTGTTTACCTAAGTAATATTATATCCTTCTGGAGCCTTTGATGGAGTTGAAGAATAGATACAAAGTAGATATAAATATTGTAACTGTAATTCTTGCTTGATACTTGTTTCGTTATATGTAATTTTACTATGCTAAAGTTAACACCTTCATTTTTATTTGAATAGAAAGGGAGAGGTGATGTGGGATTTCCCTCTGTACCACTGATTAATAAAGAAACTGCTTTGGACCTATAGCAAGGCAGCACGTAGGTAAGCAGGGAAAGCTGGGCTGAATGCTGAAAAAGAGAAGGGCAGAGTCAGGGAGAAGCCATGGAGCCACTGCCAGAGTCAGACATGTTGAAACTTTGCCAGTAAGCCACTGCCACGTGATGATACACAAATTAATGGAGATGGGTTAAATTAATATATAAGAGTTAGCCATTAAGAAGCTAGAGCTAACGGGCAAAACAGTGATTTAATTAATACATTTTCTGTGTGATTACTTTGGGGCTAAGCAGCCAGGAACCAGCAAGCAGCCCCCTGCAACATGTTGCTTTTTAGGTTGTGGAATGAATTGTTGTATTGGAGCCTACCCATCTATTCCTCCCACTGGTGCCAGTAGTGTCTTTGCCTCTTGGTCCAACTCTTATAGCTGCTGTCTGTGTCTTAGGGAACTGTTCTTGGTCTGCTCTGTACTGTCTGTGTCTCAGGGAGCCACTGAGGTCTCTCTTAGCCAGCTCTTAGTCCACTCTCTTGTTCTGCTCCCTTCGTTTGCTCTGTGCAGTTGCAGCCTGTGCTTCAATGTTCCTACCTTGGTCTTCTCTGTGCAGTTGCAGCCTGTGCTTCAGAGTTCCTCTGAGGTCCGGGGATGGGGGAATATGAGGGTTTGGGGCAGAGTGGGACTTGTAGCTTACAGGGTCAGATCAGTGGGGTGGGGGTGTAGGAGCAGCCTACCTGCAGGAAACTTGCCTGCTGGCTGGCTAGAGAAGCTGAGGTGGGTGGGGGAGGGGCCTGGGATTTTGTCCAGGTACAGACGGCTTAGAGAATGTGGTGTCCAGCTGGGTGGGTGATCACTCACCTTTTGGCCCACTCTGTACAGTCAGCCTGTGCTTCAGAGTTCCTCTGAGGTTGTGTGGGGGGGGGTAAGTGGGCTTGGGGGTGGAGTGGACTTGTAGCTTACAGGGTCCTATCTTTAGTGGTCCTTTTTAAAGTGATGCTGTTTTTAAGCCCTACCAAAGGACTCCATGTTCACATGTTAGTGTGCTTGGAGTGTAGGAAGTGAGGGTGTGAGATCTGAAAACAGGAGCATATCCCTTTGCTTTTCAGCAATCCATCTCTTCACACACTTCCCAGCTTTGGTCTTCCTTTCCTCACATTTTCATCATCTAGTTCCCTTTCACCAAGAATGGCAGTTACAAAACATGACTTTCTGGAGACTTCAAAATAGTATCCTGCAAAATGTATCCGGTGGCATTTTGTCCCATTGTTCCTGCAATGAGACACCTTTTAACTCACGCCCAGAACCCAAAACTTCTCCAAATTCCATCCCTTTTTTTCAGTACTGAGAATTAGACTCAGGTGTCTCACACAAACTAGGCAAGTGTTCTACCACAGAACAAAAATGTCCTAAGACATTTTTCATTTTGTTATGTATGTTTTATAGACAGAATCTCACTAAGCTTCCCAGACTAGATTTGAATTTTTGATCCTTCTGCTTCCACCTCTAGGGTAGCAGGTATTAGAATCATGCCCCTTAGCTTCATTACACTCATCTCCAGCAGTAGAAAAGTTTAACACAACTCTAACATTTTTAGTAATTGTGTCTTAAAAAAATTAAGATATTTGACACCATAGAAATACATGAGTTTTTCTTTGTGGGGAAAAAAATTCCATTTTACCTCCACAGTCCAAAGGAAGAAATTAAGGTTTTCCATCATGAATGACATATAGGACTTGGAAGAGGCTGGAGGGAGGAAAGGGAAGGGGAAAGTGATGTAATTATATTTGAATTTAAAATATAAAGTGAGAACAACATATAGAAAGTCTTCAATAATGCATTTGGTTCCAATTCTCAGGTTAGAAACAGGACAGTGTTTACAAGAAACATTTGCCTTTCTTTAAAAATCTAATTTAGCTTTATTTGTAATTCTTCTGCTTCAGAAATGAATAAAGTGAGACCTATTTGACTAGAGAATGCAGATGCTACAGTTTTGCTGCCATGAACTGTTCATTAAACAGAATTTTATGTTCCCAGTCTCTAACTTGAGAAGTAAACAAACTGCATGCTTTAGATTTTTATTTTGCTCTTTAAAAAGAGAAACCAAGTTGTCTTTCACTAATACTGATTTTTTAATTGACTTTTTTTTTGCATCTGGTTTTTCCATGTCAACAGCCTTTGATAAATGCTTGTCTACTTCTTCTCTCCGGGACCGTAGCCCACACAGTCATTGTGCTTACAATCTGTAATAAGCACAGATAAAGAAAAATTCAGAGGAAAAAAATAAGCAGCCATCTCATTTTGGGGGAGGGTTCTTTTTTCCTTTCTTTTTTTTTAAAGAATTTTTAATACAAACTTTTCTTATTTTACATAGCTATCCCCATTCCCACCCCTCCCCACTCTTCCCCTCACCCTACCCCACCCAACTACTTCTCAGAAAGGGTAAGGCTCCCCACAGGGAGTCAACAAAATTTGACACTTCACTTCGAGTCAAGACCAAGGCCGTCCCTCATATCTAGACTGAGCAAGACATCCCGCCAAAGAGAATGAGCTTCTAGACACTAGTTCAAGCACTAGGGATAAATCCTTGTCCCATTGCCAGTGGTCCTACAGACAGCCCAAGCCTCACAACTGTCCCCCACATTCAGTGGGCCTAGTTTTGTCCTCTGCAGGTCCCCCGCTATCAGTCCAGAGTCAGTGAGCTCTCACTTGCTCAAGTCAGCTGTTTATGTGGGTGTCACCATCAAGGTCGTGACCCCTTTGCTCATATTTTCACCCCTCTTTCTCTTACAGCTCTGATAGCTGTAAGCACTCTGGCCCAGTGCTTTGCTGTAGATCTCTGTATTTGCTTCCATCAGTTGCTGGTTGAAGGTTCTATGATATTATCAATCTGATTACAGGGAAAGGCCAATTTAGGCATCCTCTCCACTGTTGCTTAGAGTCTTAGCTGTAGTCAGCCTGTCCTGGAACTCACTCTGTAGACCAGGCTGGCCTCGGACTCATAGAGATTCACGTGCCTCTGCCTTCCAAGTGCTGGGGTTAAAGGGCGGCACTATCTCATATTTTATTCAGTGGAGAGAACATTGGAGACAGAATTGTGTGGTAGGA
The DNA here is from genome assembly GCA_004026605.1 of Ondatra zibethicus. NCBI lineage: Eukaryota > Metazoa > Chordata > Mammalia > Rodentia > Cricetidae > Ondatra > Ondatra zibethicus. The sequence continues at coordinate 56,964 of PVIU01010718.1, read as the reverse complement.
AGAATATGGCCAAAGGGTCAGGTGGTGTGCTTTCTAGGCTACAGTTCTGCCACTAACTGGCTGTTGTGTCTAATATACACTATTTTCCTCCCTCTGACATGCTGACATCCAAAAATAGGAAAGGCACCTGTCTCCAAATTGAAAATGGCTCAGTCATCAAAGTACTTACCTTGCAAACAAAAGGCCTGATTTCAATTCCAAGAACCCACATAAAAATACCAGGCATCCATACCTTAGAGTACCACTCGGTTATAAGGAAGGCATAATTAGTGATGCACACAGTGATGTGACATGTAACCTTGTCTCTTTATGTGTTAAAACTTAGTCTCCAATGCAATGGTATTAAGATATAGACGATAATTTGGCCATGAATGTTTAGGGGAGGTGATTAGGTCATCCAAACAGAGCTCTCGTAGAATTAATGTTCTGATGAAAGAGGCTTGCGAGTCCAGTTTTAAAGAAGTTGACTAGCATGTGTGAGGTCCTAGGTTCAACTCCCCCAATGCTGAAGAACAGGAGAGGGTTGGAAAAGACCAACTTGAGGAATTTCACCCTGAACTGATACAGCAGGAAGGTACCAATCAATAAGCAGTTACTCACCAGAAACTGAATTTGTAGCTACCTTGACCTTGGCCCTTCTGGCCTCCAGAACCATGAGAAATAAATTTCTATTTGTAAATCACCTAGTCCAAGGTATTTTGAGCTCTAAGACAGGATCTTAAAACTGTTGCTGGGAAGAGCCATCACAAAAGATCACTTCCTATATGAGCCAATGTATATATACAGTTTATGGTGTATCATCATGGAAAAGAAATACACCTACTCCTGCACTCTACATGATAACTGCATGCAATGGCTAGAACCTTCAAATTGAAGGACTTCATAAAAGGAGTAGGAAGACAGAATCTTCTAACGCTAGCTATTCAACTTTGCTTTTAGCTATTTGGACAGGGAGTCAGCTAAGCAAAATGGATGCCATTTAAGAGGCATTTGCAAACCCACCTCATCTTTTCTCCAGTGGCTTCCATAGTCCTCCCTTCCTCTAAAGATCTTCAGCTTCTATCCCCTATTATAGACTTGAAAACAATCCAAATACTTCTAATTTTCCACCCTAGAATGTGTTTTCCAGTTAATATCAGAGCAGTCTTACTGAAAAAGCCAGATCTTCTTTCGTTCTCTCCTTAGAGCCTAGACATTAGTTTTTCACTGCCTACATCTGTGGCCCAAGCACACTCAACTGACATGGTCAAAGTGCTTAGTAGCCTAGCTGCTGCCTGCTTTGTCAACCTTATCTGGCACTTTACTCTCCCGTGTACAGCTACCCTCGTTCTCACAGAACTTGAAACCATCCCTCAGGCATGCCTTAGGTGTGCCAGCAACCATGGTTTCCCTTCTCTTCTCTCACCGGAAATGCTCTCTCATCTCATTTAACAGTCCAACAACTTACCAGTGGGTTAAGATTTTGTTCACTTGCCAAGACTGACGCTCCATGGTGCCTCTTTCATGGAACTTGACTTGATGCTCTTCATGCCTATCACCACCACTCACAATTAGTTATTACATTGTCATGACCATTTTTCTACTGTCAAAGCTTCAACCTCACTCTTTCATGGCGCTCTCTGGTGGACTGTTTTTAAAAACATCCAAACATCCTCTCTAATTGACCTGTCTTACGTGCTGCCAGCAGGAGTCAGTTCTACAAATAGAGTAGAAAGTGTCCTCTTTCCATTAGGCTTACTATTTCCCACTGCTATCCAGTAGCTTCTTCCCACACTCACAGCATCAGCCTCACACATCCTCCTGAAAGCAGCAGCTATAGCGCATTCCCTTGACAACCAGAATTTGGATTCACTCATCAATTAGGCTGTACTCCTTGGCCCATCCCACTACCAAAGTCATCCCCTTTTAATCCTTTACTTAGAATCCCCTTTCTCAGATCTCAGAATACCCACCATGCCATATCCCTAAACTTTTCAAAGTCAAACACCAGTTATACAGACCCCTCAGTCCAACCCCTGAAGTTAGAATCCCAAGCTCATTCTGTTTACCTTGCCTTTTCTCTTCTTTTCCCTTTCCCTTTACCAAATTCCCTTTTGAGATATGTGATTTTTCTATTTTCCTAATTGGATCGTACAATTGCCAGAGCACTGTGTCTTGTATTACCACGCACACACAGCATCATTGTATGACCAAATGCATCTCTCTTGTCTACACACACTATGACATTGGGACATATTTGCTGACTGAATGAGTAAATGAGAAAATCAATGAGATTCTGTAACTAGACTTTCTAGAATACTATAATGAGAATAATATTTTAGTAAAAAGTAGATAAAGAGGAAAAGTTAACAAAGATAAAGAGAGTGAAAAGATGGGTATGTATTTTAACTCTCATATTATTTTCTATGAAACACAACACTACCTATATTTAAGTCCATCTGTTACAATTTTATCTTGAAAACAAACCAAAAAATTAAACGGAGAATAGAAAACATGGTTCATCTCTTAAAGGATAAAATTATATTTATAATGTAATCCATCACATGCATCATGGCAGCCAACAAAAACATAAAAGTTTACTGTGTGTCTGACACTCTGAGGTGTATGAAGGAAATAAACAGAATATGTAAGTCATAATTTTTATAATGTTTATAATACAGCTGTAGAGAGAATAGAAGGGGACTGGTTTTGAGAGTCAATAGACAAAATTCTGGCGAAAATATTTCTCTTCTCTAGACTGCAGTATCTTCCTGAATAATATAAATAACATTAGAAGGAATGGACTAGCAACACCAAATGGCACTAGTAGCTTAACCACCTTGTAGTTTGGTGTCTTAAGGAGAAAGCAGTATATTCACTAACATGTGCTTCTAGGATAACACCACATAGATGCTGAGAAGTCAATGAAGGTTGGATAGATGAATGGGGAGATGGCAGATTCTCCTGTATGTCTAATCTTCCCATGGGAATGGTGCTCTATTTGATATCTAAAATGTTCTCAGGCCCCTCTGCTCTCAAGCACAACTGAAGAACTGTGTGAAACTTATTCATTATCAACTACTTTCCAGAACATTTTATGGACACCTCTTACGCACTCCATTTGCCAGAAAGTTACTTCTTTACTACGTCATATATTGCCTAAGTCAGCATTTTCTGGCTATATTCTAATGCAAAGGATGGAGCTAGGACTTACACTTGAAAGTAACCAGTTAATAGACTTTTTTCTTAATCTCAGTCAACAAGTGTTCCTTGATCACCTCCCACGTAAGCAAGAATACATGACAGTCACCATCCTGTCATAAAATTCACTTTAGGTGACTAATCCTGCCCCCAGATAACAACCAATCATATGAGTAACATTTATAAGTAATGAGTCCTATAAAGAAATTTGACACTGAGATAATAATATAAAAGCTGCACTAAAAATTGTGATCATGGAAGAACTCTTTGGAGAGATGATAGTTGCCATGAGAGCAAAATATTGTATAGGGCCCAGATAAAAATAGAAGCTCAATTAGTCCAGGCAGAGAAAATCATATGCAAAAGCTTTGTAGGAGGAAGTAGGTTTATGGTTTGAGAGGAGGCATTGTAGCTAGTGCACAGTAGAGGAGATGGTAGAGGATGGAGCTAGAGAGATATACAGGGGTCTGATTACACCAAAGCTTTTGGAATTTTATTTCAAGAATTATTGAAATTTTATTTCAAGAAGCCAGGGAGAGAATTGGAAGAAGAAAGTGACATTACTTACCACTTTAACATATAACTGTGGATACCATGTGAAAAATGAACAGTAAATAGGGCGCATCTAGATCTCCATATGCTTCAATAAGTAAATATATAAATGTGTATGCAAGAATAAGTTGGAAGCTATTGTAGTAGCAAAGGAAAGAAAAAGATGGTATTTTGGATGACAGTTTTGGCAAGAGAGGTAGAAAAATGTTAATGAATTCAGGCTGTTTTATAGATAAAAACCAGAAAATGTGATGAGTAATTGGACATTAGGTTTAAGGGAAGGGGAAGAAGTCAAGGATGACTACCAGGTTTCTAGTTCAAAAACTTCAGCACAGAATTCTCCCAGGCAACCAGTCAAATTAGGGGAAAAGATAAGAATTAACTATCATTCTCAGTAAGTGGCAACAATATGGTCCTCTTATTTGTTTTGGGTAGTGTGTGTGTGTGTGTGTGTGTGTGTGTGTGTGTGTGTGTGTGTGTGTGAATACAGAGGCAATAAGTCAACCTTAAGTGTCAGTCTAGGCAAAATCTATGTTGTTGTTTTCATCCTTGTTGCTATCCTTTTCCTCCTCCTCCTCCTCCTCCACCTCCTTCTCCTTCTCCTCCTCCTCTCCTCTTTCTCCTCCTTCTCCTTCTACTCCTCCTCCTTCTTTTCTTCCTTCCTCTCTCACTTGGCCTGAAATTCACAAATTAGTCAAGGCTAATTGAGTTTGTTTGAGTAACTGGCCGTTGAACCCCAGGGATTTGTGTGTCTGTGTCTCTGGCCCAGCTCGGGGATGACGCAGGTGTGTGCTACCATGTCTGAATTTGCTTCTTGGATGGAACTCAGGTCCTCATGCTTGCATAGGTCTATCTATCCAGCCCCAGTGTTCTTCCTTTAAAAACAAGGTCTCATTATGTAACCTAGGTTCGTCTCGAACTTTTGATCCTCCTGCCTCAGTCTCCTGAGCGCTGGGATTGCAAGTGTGTACCACCATGTCAAGTTTTGCAATCTGTTTTGTTGGTTTCACTTTGGGTTCCCTCCATACTCTCTCAGCTTCCTTTGACTTTGTAACTGCTCCATATTGGGCCTCTTCATTGCCGGTCTTTAGTGTTTCTCTCAGTATCACTTGCCTATAGGACTCATCTGATTATAATAACCAAAGTTACATCAGCTTTTGTATACTCACACCTGCATACTGCAAGACCTCAGGACCCTGAAAACTTTTCCCAAGTATTTCTGGGCGTCCTTGGGTTCTCTAACATGTGTTCACCACAAGTGTTCACAAAGTTTAGATATTCAGTTGCATAATTAGGGTCATTTTAACCTTGTTGGTTCTGAAATATGTACTGAAAAATTGCAATGTGGAAATAAATGTCTAATGTATGCAAATGCAAATCATCATTACTTTTAATATTCATAAAAGTTGTATTACATTTGAAAACAATTTGTGGGTTATATTTTCTCACTTCACAAGAATTCACAAGTATGCATGATGATTTCTTAGAAATCATAGCCAATTACAAATTAAAGGAGTCAGTTATAGCCAAAAATTTTCAAAAGCAACATTTTTAAGATCCTTTCTAATTTTTTACAAGAAGAGAATTCATGTGCACTGTGGGCACATTTTATTATATTTGATATGTTAATGGGTGAGGCCTCCGAGAGCCTGGTTTGTAAATGTCTCTACCCACCAGCAGCATCCATTACACTTAAAGCAGTTTCCTGGCAGCAACAGCCACTGTTATCAGTGCCACCTCTAGGACAGCTGTTTTCAGGTACCCCCAAACTGTAAAACTGTCTATGTGCCAAAGCATTCCTGGATTCCTGAGAGTAAAGCACCAAAATTACACCAGCTGCATACTAGTGTGGGAAGACTGTGTCTCCTTGTGTCTCTGAAATGCTCTAGTATGTTTTAATGGCTCTCAGGCTACCATGGTTAACTTGCCTCCTCTGCCTGAACTCTGCACTCTAAGGGGCTATTTCTCCTCCTAACCCAGGATGCCAACAGAAAGCTATTTTCTTATTCTCTTTCATTAAACAAACAAACAAAAATTCCACAGTTACCCAGCCTGCCAATTTTAGAAAAGTTTAGCCCTGTATGAAAAACAGTCTAGATTTAAGATGGCCACTACTACAAGTCTTACAAAAAATAATAAAAATATAAACTACTTTTAACCCCTACCAGTCTTATATTTCCCATGCTTCTGGAGTCCCTGGGTTTCTAAAGAAGTGGAGAAGACCTAAGATGTGATGTGAGTCATTCCTATCCAACAAGAGTGTTCTAGTTTCTTTTCCATTGCTGCTATACAACACTCAGACAAAAAGCAAGATAGATGAGGAATAACTTATACTACCAAGTAACATTTCACCTTTGAGGAAAATCAGGGCCGAAAACTCAAAGCAGAAACCCAAAGCAGGAAAAAATGTATGAAGGCTGCTTGCTAACCCACTTGTAGGCTCAAGCTTAGCTATCTTTCTTGTAGAGTGAGCACCACCTGCCTCTAGATAGCACCAACACAGTGCACTAGGCCTGCCTATCATTTGATAATAAACATAATCACCCACAGACATGCTCACAGGCCAATATGATCAAGGCAATTCCTCAGAAAAGGTTGAACCAACTTGGCAGTTAAAGCTTTCTATGGCAGAGTGTAAAATGACTATGGTTTGGGATCAACTTTGTAGATGAATTGATCCTAATGTTAAGAAAGCAAATAGAAATCATGTTTGGACTGTGAGGATGCCTCAGTCAATAAAACATTTGCTCTGTTTGCAAACGCAAAATATAACGTGAACGTGTGTGTGTATGTATATATATGATTTATTAGATTGATTTATAGAATGTGGTCTGAATAGTTCAACAATGGCTATCTCACAACAAAAGACGAAGAGACCATTGTTTAGTCCAGCAGGCTGAAAGTCTCAACAGTTCAAACCTGGAGCTGGAGTCCTGGAAGACTCTTGGAAAGCTGCTGGTCTTTAGTCTATATTAGAATCCTGAAGAACTGCATTTAATACCAGCCACAACAACATAATAGACAAACATGCTAGCAAGAGTGAGGACAGGCAGGTAAAAAGCAAAGTTTACTTCTTCTATATCCTGTAGGTGGGCTACCACCAAAAGGTGTGATCCAGATTTATGGCAGGTCTTCCTGATTCATACAGTCTTATTGAGAAAATCCCTCGCAGGAGTGCCCAGCAACTTGTGCTTTACTTGATTCCAGTGGTAGTCAAGTTAACAACCAAGATTAGTCCCTACACTATGCAAGTATGAAGACCTGAGTCTGGAATTTCATCACCCATATAAAAAGCCAGATGAGACAGCACATGCTTGTAATCCCAGCACCTGGGAAGTATAGATAGAAGGCTTTATGGCTGTGCTAGCCAACTAGTGCAGTTGAATCAGTGAGGACCAGTTTCAATTAAAGACCTCAACAATAAGGTGACTGAGGAAAACAACCTGCATTTGACCTCTAGATTCCACATACATATATATGCATTAATGTGCATAAGCATATATACACATAGAGATATACCTACTCATACATACATACACAAAAGTATGTTTGTTACCCATGGTGGCCTACAAAGAACTTTTTAAAAAAAATTTGAACAATATTTATTTATTAAATTATGTTCTGAAGACTACCTGATTTACAATCAATTAAAGTATTTTTATACATTATAATTTTCAGGCTCCATTTTTTCCAGCAAATTTACATTAAGTGTTTATGGCAGGTCTTTTAAAAATAATTTTATTGAGCAATACATTTTTCTCTGCTCTTCTCCCTCCCTCAGCCCTCCCCTCAAACTCTCTCCCATGGTACTCATGCTCCCAATTTACTTGGAGATCTTGTCTTTTTCTATTCCCGAGGTAGATTAGATCCATGTATGTTTCTCTTGGGGTCCGCATTGTTGTCTAGGTTCTCTGGGATTGTGAATTGTAGGCTGGTTTTCATTGCTTTGTGTCTAAAAGCCACTTATGAGTGAGTACATATTCTATTTGTCTTTCTGGGTCTGGGTTACCTCCCTCGACATGAAATTTTCTAGATCCATCCATTTGCCAACAAATTTCAAGATGTCATTTTTTTCTGCTGTGTAGTACTCCATTGTGTAAATGTACCACATTTTCCTTAGCCATTCTTTGGTCAAGGGGCATTTAGGTTGTTTCCAGGTTAGGGCTACGACAAACAAAGCTGCTATGAACATAGTTGAGTACATGTCCTTGTGGCACGATTGAGCATCCTTTGGATATATACCCAAAAGTGGTATTACTGGGTCTTGAGGAAGGTTGTTTCCTAATTTTCTGAGAAATCGCCACACTGACATCCAAAGGGGCTGCACCAGTTTGCACTCCCACCAGCAATGCAGAAGTGTTCCCTTTTCCCCACAACCTCTCCAGCATAAGTTGTCATCAATGTTTTTGATCTTGGCCATTCTTACAGGTGTAAGATGGAATCTCAGAGTTGTTTTGATTTGCATTTCTCTGATGGCTAAGGATGTCAAGCATTTCCTTATGTGTCTTTCAGCCATTTTAGATTTCTCTATTAAGAGCTCTCTGTTTAGGTCTGTATCCCATTTTTTATTGGAATATGTGTTCTTTTGATTATCAATTTCTGGAATTCTTTGTATATTTTGGAGATCAGCTCTCTGCCTGATGTGGGGTTGGTGAAGATTTTTTTCCATTCTGTAGGCTACCGTTTTGTCTTGTTGATCATGTCCTTTGCTTTATAGAAGCTATTAATTTTTTTGAGTTAATCTTGTATACTGCTACATTACTGAAAGTGTTTATGAGTTGTAGAAGTTCCTTGGTAGAATTTTTGGGGTGGCTTATGTAAACTATCATATCATCAGCAAATAGTGAGAGTTTGACTTCTTTTTTTCCTGATTTGTATCCCTTTGATCTCCTTTTGGTGTCTTATTGCTTTAGCTAGCACCTCAAGAACTATATTGAATCTATATTGAATAGATATGGAGAGAGTGGACAACCTTGCCTTGTTCCTGATTTTAGTGGGATCACTGGGTGTTTCTCTCCATTTAGTTTGATGTTGGCTGATGGCTTGCTGTATATTGTCTTTATTATGTTTTGGTATGCTTCTTGTATTGCTGCTCTCTCCAAGACCTTTATCATAAAGGGATGTTGTATTTAGTCTAAGGCTTTTTCAGCATCTAATGAGATGATCATGTAGTTTTTATTTTTCAGTTTGTTTATATGGTGGATTACATTGATATATTTTCATATGTTGAACTATCCCTGCATCTCTGGGATGAAGCCAACTTGATCATGGTGGGTGATTTTTCTGATGTGTTCTTGGAATTGCCAGAAATTTATTGAATGTTTTTGCATCAATGTTCATGGGTGAGATTGGCCTGTAATTCTCTTTCTTAGTAATGTCTTTATGCAGTTTGGGTATAAGGGTAATTGAAGCATCATAAAAAGAGTTTGGCAGTGGTCCTTCTGTTTCTATTGTGTGGAACAATTTGAGGTGTATTGGTATTAGTTCTTCTTTGAAAATCTTATAGAATTCTGTGCTGAAACCATCTAGTGCTGGGTTTTCTTTTTTCTTTTTATTTGTTTATTTATTTATTTTTGGTTGGGAGACTCTTAATGACTGTTTCTATTTCCTTAGCAGTTATAGGTATATTTAATTTATTTATCTAGTCTTGATTTAATTTTGGTAAGCGATATTTATCCAGAAAATTGTCCATTTCCTTTAAATTTTCCAATTTTGTGGAGTACAGATTTTTGAAGTATGACCTGATGATTCTCTGGATTTTCTCTGTGTCTGTTGTTATGTCCCCCTTTTCATTTCTGATTTTGTTGATTTGGATATTCTCTTTCTGCTTTTTGGTTAGTTTGGATAAAGGTTTCTTTATTCTGTTGATTTTCTCGAACAACCAACTCTTTGTCTCATTGGTCCTTTGTATTGCTTTCTTTGCTTCTATTTTGTTGATTTCAGCTCTCAATTTCATTATTTCTTGTCATCTAGTCATCCTGGGTGAGTTTGCTTCTTTTTGCTCTAGAGCTTTCAGGTGTTCTGTTAACTTGCTAGTGTGGGATTTTTCTAACTTCTTAAGTAGGCATTTAGTGCTATGAATTTTCCTCTTAACACTGGTTTCATTATGTCCCATAAGTTTGAGTATACTGTGCAGTCATTTCAATTGAATTTGAGGAAGTCTTTCATTTCTTTCTTTATTTCTTCCCTGACCCATTGGTGGTCCACTTGAGCAGTGTTCAATTTCCATGTGTTTCTGAGATTTCTGAAATTAGTGTTGTTGTTGAATTCCAACTTTAAGGCCTGGTAATCTAATAAGATACATGAGGTTATTTCAATTATTTTGTATCTGTTGAGGTTTGCTTTGTTACTGAGTATGTGGTCAGTTTTAGTAGGTTCCATGGAGTGCTGAGAAAAAGTATATTCTTTTATGTTTAGATGGAATATTCTATAGATTTTTGTTAAGTCCATTTGAGTCATAACATCTGTTAGTTCCCTCATTTCTCTGTTAAGATTCTGTCTGGCAGACCTGTCCAATGGTGAGAGTGGAGTGTTGAGGTCTTCCACTATTAGCATGTGGGGCTTAATGTGCGATTTAAGCTTTAGTAGTGTTTCATTTACATATGAATGTGTCCTTTTATTTGGGACGTAAATGTTCAGTATTGAGATTTCCTCTTGATGGACTTTTCCTGTGACAAATATGAAATGTCCTCCTTTATCTCTTTTGACTGATTTTAGTTTGAAGTCTATTTTGTTAGATATTAGGATAGCTACCCCAGCTTGTTTCTTAGGTCCATTTGATTGGAAAAGTTTTTCCCAATCCTTTACTCTGAGGTGATCTCTGCCTTTAAAGTTGAAGTGTGTTTCTAGTATGCAGCAGAAGAATGGATTCTGTTTTTGTATGCAATCTGATAGCCTGTGTCTTTTTTATATGTGAGTTGAGTCCATTTATATTAAGGGATACTAATGACCAGTAATTGCCATCTCCTGTTATTTTAGTTTTCATTGTTTGTGATGTTATTTTATGTGTTTTCCCCTTCTTTGGGATTTGCTGCTGTGATATCATCTATTGCCTTTATTTTTGTTGATGTAGCCAACTTCCTTGGGTTGGAGTTTTCCTTCTAGTACTTTGTGTAGCGATGGATTTGTGTCTAGAAATTGGTTAAATCTGTTTTGTCATGGACTATCTTGTTTTGTCCTTCTATGGTGATTGAAAGTTTTGCTGGGTATAATAGTCTGGGCTGGCATCTATAGTTTCTTAATGTCTGCATAATGCTTGACCATGTCTCCAATGAGAAGTCATGTGTAATTCTGATAGGTCTGTCTTCATATGTTACTTGGCCTTTTTCCTTTGCAGCTCCTAATATTCTTTTTTATTCTGTATGTTTAGTGTTTTGATTATTGTGTGGGGATCCAGTTTGTTTGGTGTTCTGTAAGCTTCTTGTTTCTTCATAGGCATATCTTTCTTTTGGTTGGGAAAGTTTTCTTCTATGATTTTTCTGAATATATTTTTCTGTGCTTTTGAGTTGGGCTTCTTTTCATTCTTCTATCTCTATTACTTTTAGGTTTGGTCTTTACATGGTGTCCCATACTTCCTGGATTTTTGTGTTAAAGCTTTTGTTAGATTTAATGTTTTCTTTGATCAATGAGTCTATTTCCTCTATTGCATCTTCAGCGTTTGAGATTCTTTCTTCCATCTCTTGTATGCTCTTGATTGTGCTTGCATTAGTCGTTCCTGATCATTTTCTCATAATTTATGTTTCTATAATTCCCTTGATTTGTATTTTTTATTGTCTCTATTTTAGTTTTCAAGTCTTGTGTAGTTTCTTTCATATGTTTGTTTTTTCTTGGTTTTCTTTAAGGGATTTGTTGATGTCTTCCAATTTTTGTTTTCTTTTCCTCCATTTCTTTGAGATAATTTTCCATTTCCTCTTTAAGGGCCTCAAACATTTTCCTAAAGTTATTTTTTAGGTAATTTTTTTCTGTTTCATCTGTATTGTGGCATTCAAGTCTTGCTATTGTAGGGCCACTTGTTTTAATTGGTGTCATGTTACTCTTTGTGGTGTTGCATGTGTTCTTACCTTGTTTACCCATCTTTTTCTCTGATTGGTGTATTTGGGGCAATGTCTTTGGTGATCAATATTCCAGGTGCCAGTGGATCCAAGGCTCAGATGGTTGCTCCTCATGATGCAGTCAGGACCATGGTTCCAGTCATCCCATTGGTCACTCCGTGTTCCCTGGAGTCACTCAGCAATAAATACAGGGGGTTGTTCAGGCCTGATCCCATGGAAATTGCTTGCTTGGGGCCATTTCTGCTGAGGTTGCTGCCTTGGGCCTGCTCTGCCAGAGGTCGCTGGCTCAGGCCTGCTAACTCAGAGGTTGTTGATTCATGCCCTGTCCAGCCTAAATCTCTGGATAGGGTCTTCTCCCTGAGAGGTGGCTCCCTTGTACCTGCTCCTGGCTTGGACCTGCTCTCTCAGAGGTCCCTGACTTGCACTTGGTCCTGTAGAGGTCTCTGACTTGGGCCCGTTCCCTTGCCAGTTGCTCCCTTGTACCTGCTCCTGTGGAGTTCTCTGCCTCAGGCTGGCTCCAGTGGAGGTCACTGGCTCAGGCCTGTTTCCATAGATGTCCTTGGCCTGGGCTCACTCCTGCAGAGGTCCCTGGTTTGTGCCTGGTCCAGCGGAGGGTCTCTGGCTCAGGCCTACTCCCTTGGAGGTCCTGGACTTGCACCTCACAAAGAACATTTATATACATTGTTGCAGTAACTTTGTGACGTAGGTAAGGGTCTTAAGAGACAGACTTAGAGTTTTGGCAAGCCCTATGTGTTCTGAGGAGTTACAGGTAGCTTTTGAGAAGAACCTATTCTAATAAAAACTATGTATGAAAAAAGTTCACATTGTAACACATAGAAGAAAGAGTTACAGGGTGTAAGAATACAAGTAGAAAGAGAAGATAGGAAGTCTATATGATAAGGAACTAAGATTCTAAACTTTCAAATTGATGAGCGCTTGCTTTTCAGTCTCGAAAAGATTAGAAAATGAAGAGAAAATCTGTTTTCCTTTGTGGCTCTCTGCTCCTCTTTGTCCACAAAAGTATTGCTTCCATATTGAAGTTGTAATTTCATGGATTTCTCTTTCCAGTGGGTAAACAGGCCATGTCCCCTTGCTTCTCCCACGTCTGGTGCTCAAATGAGTTGTGTAAGCAACATTTGGAGCCATTCATGAGAAAAGGAATTCTGATCTCATCAAGACCCAAGAGATCAAAGCCCCACCCCCCCACAAACACATCAATAGATGCTTAGAAAAATCAAGTGAACCAAATTTATGTAAATGTTACTGATTAAGACCAAAACAAAAATATTTTCCAGATCCAAACAAGTTTTAGAAATCACATTCAACATGGACAGCCTATCATAGCAGTGTAGTTTACCTCCCTGCCCAGAAATCAATATGCTGGAACATTCCTTCAGAAGCTAAAACTGGAAATGTTTATAAACATTTTTATATAATCTTAGGTCTTAAGGCCTGGTTTTCCAACAAATTAATGATGGCCATTTGTGGGTATTGTGAATGTTTGTACCACAACCAAGATGGCTGGGTTATTTTTTTAACCCTTATTTAGAGAATAATGTATTAATTTCTGTAATCAATATAAACTTTATAAAACAAGTTCTTATTTGATATAATCCATTATCTCTGTTAAATGAAAAAAATTAAGCATGACACTTCTAGGTGAATATGACTGTTAATCTCTGTAACACCATCTCAACACAGCAAACTGAATTTTTTTATAAAATTGACAGTACAGCTAAAATTTCCCAAAATCCTAATTATATATTCATAAATATGTATATATGACTATATATATGTGACTTTGTTATGTTTCTATTGCTATGATAAAGACTATGACCAAAAGCAACCTGAGAAAGAAAGAGTTTATTTAATTTATGTATCCTGGGTCACACTCCATTGAAGAATGTCAAGGCAAGAAGCTGAAGGTAGGGACTGAAGCAGAGACCACAGAGAGAGATTGTTCATAGGCTTACCCCCCATAGCTCAGTCTGCTTTCTTCCACATACCAGGCCCACCTGCTTAGGAAAGGCACCACCCACAGGAAACTGATCATTCCAGCATCAGTTGTTGATCAAGAAAATACCTGACAGATTTGTTGAGTTGACAAAGACAGCCAGTACAAGCAGTATGTTATATACAAATATCAACAACTTTTCCTGATTCTGTACTTGTCTACATAAATTTATAAAGGCGTTCAGCATACTCCATAGAGAGAATGTGTGAGTGAGTGTGTGTGTGTGTGTATGTGTGTGTGTGTCTGTCTATCTGTCTGTCTGCCTGTCTTTCTGTGTGTGTAACTGTGGAGGTAGATTAGTGGGTAAAAAGCATTTTCTGTATAAGCATGAGTTCAAACCCTCAGAAGTCATCTAGAACTAACTAGACACATGTCTGTAATCCCAGTGTTCCTATGGTAAGATGGGAGGCAGAGACAAAGAATCTTCAGAAATTCATGGTCCTGCTAGTCTGATGTACAAACAGGCTATGAGCAATCAACAAAAGAGAGACCCTGTCCCAAACAAATGGGAGGGCAAGGACCAACACTGCAAGTTGTCTTCTGGCGTCAGCACATGTGCAGCAGCACATGCACACCTGCAATCAGACACATATACACCTGCACACATATCATACATACTCACACCACATACATGTACACACATATGCAGACATAAAATAAGCTTCCAGAAAAGTGCAATTTTTGTTACTGTTTAGTATATACCTACATACACATCATACATACTCATACCACACACATGTACACACATAGGCACAAGTAAACTACACTTCCAGAAGAGAGCAATTTTTGTTGCTGTTTAGTATCTGCAATCATTTTCTTATTAGCTTCTCGTCCATAATCTGAGTTTTATTACAAACATCTCTGATATTACAAAGTCACAACTATATATCATCAAGCAGGTACAAACTATTTTACATCCACAGAAGTATAACACAGCCCTGGCCTACATCTTTAATACTAAAGGACACAATTGAAAGGGTGTTGGTTGACTCAACTCCACTTTTCCAGACAATGCCCAAGAGATAGTGATGCAACTCTGTAAGAAAAATGCACTTTTTGAGCCAGTGAGAGTTCAGTTCTTAGGTCCCACAGGGCAAGATGAAGACTGATTCTGTTCTCTGACTGCCACATGTATGCCTTGGTATCCATGCTCCTATGTATGAACACACAGAGCAATAATGATAATAATAACAATAATAAATAATTTGTTTTATTAAAAGAAGCTTTTCTCACATATATATCCTGATTTTGGTTTCCCCTCCCTCTACTCCTCCAGTCCCTTTCACACCTCCCGTCCCATCAGGATCTCTCCCCTTTCTGTCTCTCATTTAAAAAAAAAAACAGGTGGACTGAAGCTGGTTCAACAGTTAAGAGCACTGGTAGATCTGGGGGAGAAGGAAAGTTGTGAGGAGGGAGTGGGAAGAGTGGAGAGACAGCTATGGGCTTCCTGTAAACTGCCTTCATTATGTTGAGGTATGTCCCTTTTATCCATAATCACCCCAGGACTTTTATCATGAAGCGATGTTGGATTTTGTCAAAGACCTTTTCTGCATCTAACGAAATAATCATGTGGTTTTTTTTATCTTTCAGTTTGTTTATATGGTGGTTTACACTTATTGATTTATCTATGTTAAACCATCCCTATATCTCTGACATGAAGCCTACTCAATCATAGTGGATGATCTTTGTAATGTGTTCTTGGATTCAGTTTGCAACTATTTTATTGAGAATTTTGCAAGGATGTTCATAAGGAAAATTTGTCTGTAATTCGATTTATTTGTTGGGCCTTTATGTGGTTTGTATATCAGGCTAATGGTGGCCTTTTAAACTAATTTGGGCAATGTTCCTTCTTTTACTATTTTGTGGAATAATTTCCTGAGTATTGGAATTGGTTGTTCTTTGAAAATCAGGTAGAATCCTGTACTAAAACATCTGGCCCTGTATATTTTTTGGATGGGAAACTTGTAATGACTGCTTCTATTTCACTAAGAGCTAAAGGCCTGTTTAATCTGCTTATTTGATCTTGATTTAACTTTGGTAACTGGTATGTATCAAGAAATATAGTAATTTCTTTTCGATGTTCCCAATTTGGTTGTAGTACAGGTTTTTAAAGTATGTCCTTATAATTCTCTGGATTTCCTTGGTGTGTGTTGTTTTGTCTCCCTTCTCATTTCTGATTTTGTTAATTTGAATATTCTACCTCTGCCTTTCAGTTAGTTTGGATAAGAGTTTGTCAATCTTTTTTTAAGTTTTATTTTTAAAAAACCTATCTTTTCTCATTTTACATGACAAATCCAGTTCCCACTCCCTCCCCTCCTACCAGTCTCTCCACTTTCCCCCTCATCTCATCCCCCCATTCACTTCTCAGACAGGATAAGTCTTCCCATGGGAAGTCAAAAAAGTCTAGCACATTGCTTTGAGGCAGGACCAAGGCCCTTCTCACTATATCTAGGCTGAGCAAAGTATCCCTCCAGTGAGAATGGGCTCCAAAAACCCAAAACAAGCAGTAGGGATAAATGCTGGTTTCACTTTGCCCCACAGCTTGCCCCAGCCATATAACTGTTGCCCACATTCAGAGGGCCTAGTTTGGTCCTATGCTAGTTCCCTCACCGTCAGGCCAGAGTTGGTAGGGTCCAGTTAGCTCAGATAAGCTGCTTCAGTGGGTTTCCCCATCATGATCTTGACCTCTTTGCTCATATTCTCACTCCTTCCACTCTTTGACTGGACTTTGAGAGCTCATCCCAGTGCTCCACTGTGAATCTCTGCATTTACTTCCATCAGTGGCTGGATGAAGGTTCTATGCTGACATTTAAGATAGTCATCAATCTGACTACAGGACAAAGCCAGTTCAAGCACCCTCTCCACTATTGCTTAGGGTCATAGCCGGGGACATCCTTGTGGATTCCTGGGAATTTCTCTAGTGTCAGGTTTCTTGCTAGCCCCATAATAACTTTCTCAATCAAAATATCTCTTTCTTTGCTCTCCTTCTCTGTCCTTCCCCCATCTTAACTATCAGTCCCCTCAAGTTCTCCTCCCCCTCCCTTTCTCCCATCCTCTTTCCCTTCCCTCTTCCCTTCTGCACCCACCTGTATGCTCCCAATTTTCTCAGGAGAACTTGTCTATTTCCCCTTACCAGGGTGATCTGTATATAGTTCTCTTAGGGTTCTCCTTGTTACTTAGCTTCTCTGGGGTCATGGACTATAGGCTCCTTATCCTTTGCTTTACAGCTAGTATTCACCTCAGTGGGTACATACCATGTTCATCTTTCTGGATCTGGGTTACCTCACTCAGGATAGTTTTTTCTAGTTCCATCCATTTGCATGCAAATTTCAAGATGTCACTGTTTTTTACTGCTAAGTAGTACTTCATTGTGTAAATGTATCACATTTTCTTTATCCATTCTCAGTTGAGGGGCATCTAGGCTGTTTCCAGGTTCTGGCTATTACAAATAATGCTGCTATGAACATAGTTGAACAAATGTCCTTGTAGTATGGTTGAGCATCCTTTGGGTATATTCCCAAGAGTATACTTACTGGGCTTCAGGTAGGTGGATTCCCAATTTTCTGAGAAACCGCCATACTGATTTCCAGAGTGGTTGTACAAGTTTGTATTTCCACCAGCAATGGAGGAGTGTTCCCTTTACTCCGCATCCTCTCCAGCATAAGCTATCACTGATGGTTTTAATCTTAGCCATTTTGACATATGAAAGATGGTATCTTAGCATCATTTTGATTTACATTTCCTTGATGGATAAGAGTGTTTAACATTTCCCAAAGTGTTGTATGAGGCCACTTATTCATGTCCCTGCTGCCCAAACTCCCAAAATAACCACACATAAACTATAAGCATATTTTTGATTAGCTCTTATATCCTAAATTAACCCATCTCCATTAATCTGTGTATCGCCATGAAGCTGTAGCTTACTGACAAAGTTTCAGCAAGTCTGTCTCTGGTGGCAGCTCCATGGCTTCTCCAAACTCAGCCTTCCTTCTCCCAACATTCAATTTACCTTTCCCCACCTAGCTCTACTTATCCTATCACAGGCCAAGGAAGATTCTTTATTCATTAACCAATCATATTAACAGCATACAGAGGGGACTCCCACATAACCTCCCCTTTTCTGTTTAAATAAAAGGAAGGTTTTAACTTTAACAGAAAAATTACATATAACAAAGCAGACATCAAGAAAAAATTATAGTTACAATATTTATATCTATTTTATCTTTTATCATGACTAAGGAAAACTATCTATTCTTCAACTCCATCAAAGACTCCAGAAGGATATGATATTACCTAAGTAAACAAGAAGTGCATTGTAAGCAACTCCCAAAACTCTAGAATTGACAGAGACATCTCATGCTTGGATAGTCACCCAAAGTTCTTTGTACCGTTGGGGCATCCATCTTCAGCCTACAGGCCCATAGTATCCAGCAGACTTTTCCACGAAGTAAGAAATTTCAGAGACAGTTCTGCCTATATTGGCAGTTCGTCAGTAATTTTCTTATGTGTCCAGCAGATTGTCTAGCAGACTCTTTCATGAAGCAGGATCCCTGAAGGACCATCTCACCTTCAGATAAGTTCAGCAGGCATTTCTCTGTGGGTCCTGCATGACCAGTTCATACAGCATAGCATTAAGCAGTCCAGGCAAGAACAGTTTCTTGCCCAAATGGCTAACAAACTCCACAAGGGACCACTTCACTGCCAATCATCCTTTTGAAGTAGATTGGTGCTGCCAGGAGCAGATGTGTCTCACTGTCATGAAAAATCCTAAGTTCTTAAACATTTTAAATGCCATATTCTGTTAGTCTTTGAGAGGTTTGAAGAATAACTATCCATCTGAAATATATCTCTGTACATCTAGAAAACCTAACATTATTAAAAGCTTGACTATCATAGATGACTATCTATAATATATATTTCTTAATTATACACTACATTTTAAATGAACTGGACAAATATAATATCTTAATCAATATCAAAAATACATATACACAGTATAACAAAATTGTTAAATTTATATCAATAAACCAAGATACATACCAATGCAAACCTCTGTACCATATCCCCCTTTAAATGTAAACAAACATTTATAGACAATATTTGGGAATATGGGCTTAGTTTTCTCCAAACTGCTTCCTGTGTTTTTTAGGGGTGTTCATGGTGACCTTTCAGGGAGTCTTGGACCATCAAACCACATTAGTCTGGAATTAATACACAGGTTCTCAACTTCTGTGGAAACAAAAACAGAACCTCTTTTCCAAAGCAACATATCTTTAGACTCAAATTCTGAAGTCACAATACCTTTAAACTATATATGTTGGTTACTGAGCTCCTTCACAGTCAAAAAATTCAAAGAAAACACAATAATATACATAATCTAGACTCTCTTTGAATATTTCATCTTTATGTGGCTTATTTGTTTTTACTCTATTACTTTTTCATATTTATTTTATTATCTTTACTCCTTTAATCTATGACTTTCTTTAAAGACTGTGTTTTAGTTTTTCATAAACCATTTACTTCTGTTTACAACTCTCTATACTCTTTTTCTTTTTCTCCCAAGCCTATATACATTTTTAAAACACATTATGTCTCCTTTAGAGATCTTTTATGTCTGAATATGTCCTGCTGTGTATCTGTAATTCTTTCCTGACCAGGATGTCTTCTTAAAATGCTAAGTGCTTCTTAAAAACCTAAGCAGTGGCATTGCTAGTGGAGATAAGGCCCTGCCCAGTCCAACATGGCAGAGGAGGTCCATTCACTACCTCTGAGTCACATACACCACACCAGTTCCAAGTATACAGTAGGTCTATGTCGAGCCATTAAGCAGTTTGTAACACGCTGCTTACAAGCCCCAATTAAATGCTCAGTCTCCTGAAAGAGCCAGAGTTCATGCTGGCAGCACAGCCCAGAAAGCCGCTGTTTTGAAAACATGCAGCTTTCTTTCTGCTACTACTGAATCAGGAAAACTTTTCTTAAAGGAGCCATGCCTCTGCTTGCTTCTAGCAAACAGATCAAGAAGGTGTATTAAACTCTGGTTTTTTGTGTTGAGAATTTCTTTTCAAGCTCTCTCAGGTTTTATGTGGATATAATCACCACACTGGAGCGCCAGTTTGCAGTGGGAGGCTGCTAGTGTGTTCCCATCCACCCTCCACTTGTTCATTTCCCATCCACCCAGACTCCCAAAATAAGCACACAGAAACTATAAGCATATTTCTGGATAATTCTTATATCATAAATTGACCAATCTCCATTAATCTGTGTGTCTCCATGAGGCTGTGGCTTACTGGTGAAGTTTCAGCATGTCTGTCTCTGGTGGCAGCTCCATGGTTTCTCCAAACTCCACCTTCCTTCTCCCAGCATTCAGTTTTCTTTTCCCCACCTATTTCTACTCTATCCTCTCACAGAACAAGGAGATTCTTTATTCATTAAGCAATTGTATTCACAGTATACAAAGGGGAATCTCACATCACCAGAGGAATCAAAAATGGCTGAAAGACACTTAAGGAAATGCTCAACATCCTTAGCCCTCAGATAAATGCAAATCAAAACAATTCTGGATTCCATCTTACAACTGTAGCAATGGCCAAGGTCAAAAACACTGATGACAACTTATGTTGGAGAAGATGTGGGGTAAAGGAAACACTCCTGCATTGCTGGTGGGAGTGCAAACTGGTGCAGCCCCTTGGATATCAGTATGGTAATTTCTCAGAAAATTAGGAAATAACCTTCCTCAGGACCCAGCAATACCACTTTTGGGTGTATAGCCAAAGGATGCTCAATCATACCAAAAGGACATGTGCTCAAATATGTTCATATCAGCATTGTTTGTCATAGCCAGAACCTGGAAACAACCTAAATGCCCCTTGACCAAAGAATGGATAAGGATAATGTGGTACATTTACACAATGGAGTAATACACAGCAGAAAAAAATAATGGCATCTTGAAATTTGCTGGCAAATGGATATAGAAAATATCATAATGAGTGAGGTAACCCAGACCCAGAAGCACAAATATCATATGTACAGTGGCTTTTAAGCATAAAGCAAAGAAAACCAGCCTACAGTTCACAATCCTAGAGAACCTAGACAACAATGAGGACCCCAAACTACATGGGAAGTAGAAAGAGACAAGATCTCCTGAGTAAATTGTGAGCATGGGGACCATGGGAGAGGATTTGAGGGGAAAGATGAGGGAGGGAGGGGTGAAGAGAAAATGTATAGTTCAATAAAATTAATTAAAAATAGATGAAGAAAAAAAAGAACCAAAGAAATGCTCTTGTCCCGTTTACAGAACCAAAGAGAGAGAAAAAAGAATGTTGAACATTTCCTTAAGTGCCTTTTGGCTATTTGAGATTCCTCTATTGAGAATTCTCTGTTTAGTTCTGTACCCCATTTTTAAATTCGATTATTTGGTGTTTTGATGTGTAATTTTTTGAGTTCTTTGTATATTTCGGAGATCAGTCCTCAGTCTAATGTGGGGTTGGTGAAGATCTTTTCCCATTCAGTAGGCTGCCTTTTTTGTCTTATTGACTGTGTCCTTTGCTTTATAGAAGCTTCTCGGTTTCAGAGATACCACTTATTTATCATTGCTCTCAGTGTCTGTGCTACTAGTGTTATATTTAGGAAGTGATCTCCTGTGCCCATGCAT
Organism: Ondatra zibethicus; assembly: GCA_004026605.1. Classification (NCBI taxonomy): domain Eukaryota; kingdom Metazoa; phylum Chordata; class Mammalia; order Rodentia; family Cricetidae; genus Ondatra; species Ondatra zibethicus. Next base: position 35,516 of record PVIU01010718.1, on the reverse strand, counting down.
TGAAAGCTACTTCCCACTTTCTCTTCTATCAGGTTCAGGGTGGTAAGATTTATATGGAGGTCCTTAATTCATTTGGACTTGAGTTTTGTGCATGGTGATAGATATGGATCTATTTTCATTCTTCTACAGGTTGACATCCAGTTATGCCAGCACCATTTGTTTTGTTAAAGATGCTTTCTTTTTTCCATTGTATAATTTTAGCTTCTTTGTCAAAAATCAGGTGTTCATAGGTGTGTGGATTAATATCCCGCTCTTTTATTTTATTCCATTGGTCAACCACTGTTTTTATGCCAATACCAAACTGTTTTCATTACTGTAGCTCTATAATAGTTTAATGTCAGGGGTGGTAAGTTCTCCAGAAATTTCTTTATTTTAAAGGACTGTTTTGGCTATCCTGGGTATTTTGTTTTTCCATAAGAAGTTGGTTATTTTTCTTTCAAGGTCTGTGAAGAATTGTGTTGGTATTTTGATGGTGATTGCATTGAATCTGTAGATTGCTTTTGGTAAGATTGCCATTTTTATTTTGTAGATCCTACCTCTCCAAGAGCATGGGAGATCTTTCCATTTTCTGGTATCTTCTTCAATTTCTCTCTTTCTAGGCTTAAAGTTCTTGTTGAACAGGACTTTCACTTCTGTGGTTAGTGTCACCCCAAGATATTTTATGTTATTTGTGACTATTGTGAATGGTGATGTTTCTCTGATTTCTTTCTTGGCTTCTTTATAATTTGTATATAGGAGGGCTACTGATTTTTTTTAGTTGATCATGTATCCTGCCACATTACTGAAGGTGTTTATCAGCTGTACAAATTCCCTTGTAGAATTCTTGGGGTCACTTATGTATACTATCATATCATCTATGAATAGCAAAAGTTTAATATCTTTCTTTCTAATTTGTATCCCCTTGATCTTCTATTGCCTTTTTATACATTTTTATTGATATTTATTGAGCTCTACATTTTTCTCTGCTCCTCTCCCTGCCTCTCCCCTTCCCCCTTCAGCCCTCCCCCAAGGTCCCCATGCTCCCAATTTATTCAGGAGATCTTGTCTTTTTATACTTTCTACTTCCCATGTAGATTATATCTATGTAAGTCTCTCTTAGTGTCCACATTGTTGCCTAAGTTCTCTGGGATTGTGGTTTGTAGGCTGGCTTTCTTTGCTTTATGTTTAAAAACACCTATGAGTGAGTATATGTGATAATTGTCTTTATGTGTCTGGGTTACCTCACTCAAAATAATGTTTTCTAGCTGCTTCCGTTTTCCTGCAAAATTCAAGCTGTCGTTATTTTTTTCTGCTGTGTAGTACTCCATTGTGTAAATGTACCACATTTTCCTTATCCATTCTTTGATCGAGGGGCATTTAGGTTGTTTCCAGGTTCTGGCTATGACAAATAAAGCTGCTATGAACATAGTTGAGCACATGTCCTTGTGGCATGATTGAGCATCCTTTGGATATATACCCAAAAGTGGTATTATTGGGTCTTGAGGAAGGTTGTTTCCTAATTTTCTGAGAAATCGCCACACTGACATCCATAGGGGTTGTACCATCTTGCACTCCCACCAGCAATGCGGAAGTGTTCCCTTTTCCCCACAACCTCTCCAGCATAAGTTGTCATCAGTGCTTTTGATCTTGACCATTCTTACAGGTGTAAGATGGAATCTCAGAGTTGTTTTGATTTGCATTTGTCTGAGGGCTAAGGATGCTGAGCATTTCCTTAAGTGTCTTTCAGCCATTTTAGATTCCTCTGATGAGAGTTCTCTGTTTAGGTCTGTACTCCATTTTTAAAATTGGATTATGTGTTCTTTTGATGACCAATTTCTTGAGTTCTTTGTATATTTTGGAGATCAGACCTCTGTCTGATGTGGAGTTAGTGAAGATCTTTTCCCATTCTGTAGGCTGTCATTTTGTCTTGTTGACCATGTCCTTTGCTTTACAGAAGCTTTTCAGTTTCAGGAGGTCCCATTTATTAATTGTTTCTCTCAGTGTCTGTGTGTTTCTCTCAGTGTCAGTGTCTCAGAGTTATATTTAGGAAGTGGTTCCCTGTGCCAATGCATTCAAGTGTACTTCCCACTTTCTCTTCTTTAAGGTTCAGTGTGGTTGGCTTTATGTTGAGGTCTTTCATCCATTTGGACTTGAGTTTTGTGCATGGTGATAGATATGGGTCTATTTTCATTCTTCTACATGTTGATGATATCCAGTTATGCTGCTACCACTTGTTAAATATGCTTTCTTTTTTCCATTTGATATTTTTTGCTTCTTTATCAAAGATCAGATGTTCGAAGATGTGTGGATTGATATCCAGGTCTTCTATTCAGTTCCATTGGTCCTCCTGTCTATTCTTATGCCAATACCAGGCTGTTTATACTACTGTAGCTCTGTAGTAGAGTTTGAAGTCAGGGATTTTGTTGCCTCCAGAAGTTCCTTTATTGTACAGGATCTTCTGTTGTTTTATTGCTCTAGCTAGAACTTCAAGAACTATGTTAAACAGATATGGAGAGAGTGTAGAGTACAGCCTTATCGTATTCCTGATTTTAGTGGAATCGCTCTGAGTTTCTCTCCATATAGTTTGATGATGGCTGACAGCATACTGTATATTGCTTTTATTATGTTTAGGTATGTTCCTTGTATCCCTGCTTTCTCCAAGACCTTTATCATGAAGGGGTGTTGAATTTTATCAAATGCTTTTTCAACATTTAATGATATGATCATCAGTTTTTTCTTTCAGTTTATTTATATAGTAGATTACATTGATAGATTTTCATATGTGGAAGCTTCCCTGCATCTCTGGGATGAAGCTGACTTGATCATGGTGGATGATTGTTTTTGATGTGTTCTTGGAATCGATTTGCCAGTATTTTATTGCATATTTTTGCATCAATGTTCATGAGTGAGGTTGGTCTGTAATTCTCTTTCTTGGTTGAGCTTTTGTGTGGTTTCTGTATCAGGGTAACTATAGACTCACAGAACGAGTTTGGCAATGTTCCTTCTCTTTCTATTATGTGGAACAATTTGAGGAGTACAGGTGTTAGCTCTTCTTTGAAGTTCTGGTAGAATTCTGCACTGAAACCATCCGGCCACAGGCTTTTTTTGGTTGGGAGTCTTTTGATGACAGCTTCTATTTCCTTGCAGGTTATAGTTCTATTTAAGTCATTCACCTGGTCTTGATTTAATTTTGGAATGTGGTATCTATCCAGAAAATTGTCCGTTTCTTTTACATTTTCCAAGTTTGTGGAGCACAGGTTTTCATAGTATGACCTAATGATTCTCTGGATTTTCCTCAGTGTCTGTTGTTATGTCCCGCTTTTCATTTCTGATTTTCTTAATTTGAATGTTCTCTTTCTGCCTTTTGATTAGTTTGGATGAAGGTTTGTCTATCTTGTTGATTTTCTCAAAGAACAAGCTCTTATACTTTGTTGATTCTTTGTATTGTTTTCTTTGTTTCTATTTTATTGATTTCAGCCCTCAATTTGATTATTTCCTGTCTCCTACTCCTCCTGGGTAAGTCTGCTTCTTTTTGTTCTAGAGCTTTCAGGTGTGCTTTTAAGTCACTAGTGTCAGATTTCTCCACTTTTTTTATGTAAGCACTTAGTGCTATGTACTTTCCTCTTAGCACTGCTTTCATAGTGTTCCATAGCTTTGGGGATATTTTACCTTCATTTTTATTGAATTCTAGGAAGTCTTTAAGTTCTTTCTTTATTTCTTCCTTGACCCAGGGGTTATTTAATTGAGCACAATTAAATTTCCATGAGTTTGTAGGCTTTCTCCAATTAGTGTTGCTGTTGAATTCTAACTTTATCCCATGGTGATCTGATCAGAAACACGGGGGTTATTTCAATTTTTTTAATGTGTTAAGGTTTGCTTTGTTACTGAGAATGCTGTCAATTTCAGAGAGAGTTCCATGAGGAGCTGAGAAGAAGGTATATTCTTTTGTGTTTGGGTAAAATGTTCTACAGATGTCTGTTAAGTCCACTTGAGTCAAGACATCTGTTAGTCATCTTATATCTCTGTTTAGTTTCTGTCTGGTTGACCTGTCCATTGTGGAGAGTGAGGTGTTGAAGTCTCCTACTATTAGTGTGGGGTTTGATGTGTGATTTTAGCTTTAGTAATGTTTCTTTTACATATGTGGGTGTTCTTGTATTTGGGACACAAATATTCAGGATTGAGAGTTTATCTTAATGAATCTTTCCTGTGATGAGTATAAAGTGTCATTCTCCATCTCTTCTGATTGATTTCAGCTTGAAATCTATTTTGTTAGATATTAGGATATCTACAAGCGCTTTTTTTTGTTTTGTTTTGTTTTGTTTTGTTTTGATCCATTTGATTGGAAAATCTTCTCTCAACCCTTTACTCTGAGGTAATGTCTGTCTTTGAGGTTGAGGTGTATTTCTTGTATACAGCAGAAGGATGGATACTGCTTTCATATCCATTCTCTTCACCTGTGTCTTTTTATAGGTGAGTTGAGTCTGTTGATAGTCAAAGATGTTAATGACCAGTGATTGTTAATTCTTGTTATTTTTTGGTGGTAATGTTTATGTGTTTCCCTTCTTTGGGGTTTGCTGAAGGTTATCTGTTACCTGTGAGTCTTTTTTTGTTTTGCTTTCTGTTGTTGTTGTTGTTTGCTTTTGTTTGTTTGTTTGGTGCTGTTAGCTTCCTTGGGGTGGAGTTTTCCTCATCGTACTTTCTGTAAGGCTGAGTTTGTGAATAGATGTTGTTTAAATTTGGTTTTGTCACGGAATATCTTGTTTTCTTCATCAATTGTGATTGAAAGTTTTGCTGAGTATAGCAGTCTTGACTGGAATTCATGGTCTCTTAAGTGTCTGCAGCACATTTGTCCAGGACCTTCTGGCTTTCAGGGTTTCCATTGAGAAGCCAGGTGTAATTCTGATAGGTCTGCCTTTATATATTACTTGGCCTTTTTCCTTTGCAGCTCTTAATATTCTTTCTTTATTCTGTATGTTTTATGTTTTAATTATTAAATGGTGAGAGGGGTTTTTTTTTTGGTCCAGTCTATTTGGTGTTCTGTAAGCTTCTTGTACTTTCATATGGAAATCCGTCTTTAGGTTGGGAAAATTTTCTTCTATGATTTTGTTGAATATATTTTCTGTGCCATTGAGGTAGAGTTCTTCTCCTTCTATCCCTATTATTCTTAGGTTTGGCCTTCTCATGGTGTCACAGATTTCCTGGATATTTTGTGTTAAGAATTTGTTGTATTTAACGTTTTCTTTGATGGATGAATCTATTTCCTCTATAGTATCTTCAACACCTGAGATTCTCTCTTCCATCTTTTGTATTCCTTTGGTTATGCTTGCATTGGTAGTTCCTGCTCATTTACCCAGATTTTCCACTTCCAGAATTTCCTTGGTTTGTATTTTCTTTATTGCCTCTGTTTCAGTTTTCAAGTCTTGAACTGTTTGAACTGCTTGCTTCACCTGTTTGATTGTTTTTTCTTGGTGTTCTTGACTTTCTTTATGAGATTTATTGATTTCTTCCATTTTTATTTGTCTTTTCCTCCATTTCTTTAAGGAAATTTTTCATTTCCTCTTTAAGGGTCTGTATCATCTTCATAAAGTTATATTTAAGATCGTTTTCTTCTCCTTCTTCTGGGTTAGAATTATTATGTCTTCCTGTTGTATCACCACTGGGTTCTCGTGTTACCATGTTGCTTTTTAGGTTGCTGAATGAATTATTGCATTGGTGCCTAACCATTTCTTCCTCCAATTGGTGCTGGCAGTGTCTTTGCCTCTTGGTCCAACCCTTCAGTTGCTGTCTGTGTCTTAGGGAGCTGCTCTTAGTCTGCTCTGTGCAGTGGCTGTGTCTCAGGAGCCCCTGAGGCTTCTCTTGGCCTGCTCTCTTGTTTCACTCTGTACAGTCTCTTGGTCCGCTCTGTGCAGTAGCAGCCTGTGCTTCAGAGTTCCTGTGAGGTTGCAGGGGATGGGTGGGTTTGGAGGCGGAGTGGGCCCTGTAGCTTACAGGCTCTGCTCAGTGGAGAGGGCTGTTGGAGCACCTTACTTGCAGGTAGCTTGCCTGCTTGCTGCTAGTGAATCTGAAGCGGGTGTGGGAGGGGCCTGGTATTTTTCCAGTACTTAGGGCCCAGAGAGTGGGGTGCCTAGCTGGCTGGCTGATCAGTCACCTCTTGGTCTGCTCTGTACTGTTGCAGCCTGTGCTTTAGAGTTCCCCTGAGACCAGGTGGGTTTGGGGCTGGAATGGGACTTTTAGCTTACAGGGTTCACTCAATGCAGGGGGGGGCTGTTGGAGCACCCTAACTGCAAGAAGCTTGCCTGCTAACTGGCTAGTGAAGCTGAGGCAGATGGGGCCTAGAGAGTGGGATGCCTAGCTGGCTGCCTGATCACTCTTACTGCTTTTGTCAAAGAAGCAACTCTGCTTCATTGAGTCTATGTATTATTTTGTTTGCTTGCTTGTTTGCTTCTATTTAATTTATTTCAGTTCTGAGTTTATTTATTTCTTGCCATCTGCTCCTTCGGGTATAATTCTTCCTTTTGTTCTAGAGCTTTCAGGTGTGCTTTGAAGTTACTAGTATGAGAGCTCTCCAATTTGTTTTTATGTGGTCACAGTACTACGAACTTGCTTCTTAGAACCACCTTCATTGTATCCCCTAAGTTTGAGTATGTTGTGTATTCATTTTTATTCAATTCTAGAAAGTATTTAATTTTTTAAAATTTCTATCTTGACCTGCTTTTTGTTCCATAGTTAGTTGTTCAGTTTCCATGAGTTTATAAACTTTCTGTTGTTTCTGATAACCAGCTTTAATCTGTGGTGCTCAGATATGATGCCGAGTGTTATTTCAATTTTCTTGTATCTGTTAAGACTTGTTGGAGGAGGTCTCTTGTTGGTTCCTGGCCACTTAGCCCTGAAATAATCACACAGAAACTGTATTAATTAAATCACTGCTTTGCTCATTAGGTCTAGCTTCTTATTGGCTAACTCTTACGTATTAATTTAACCCCTTTATATTAATCTGTGTATTGCTACGTGGCTGTGGTTTGCAGGCTAAAGTTTCAGCACATCTGTCTCCTGCAGTGGCACCATGGCTTCTCTCTCACGATGCTTCCTTTCTCCCAGCATTCAGTTTAGTTTTCCCTGCCTAGCTCTGTTCCCCTATAGCTCTGCTATAGGCCCAAAGCAGTTCCTTTATTAACCAATGATATTCACAGCATACAGAGGGAAATCCAACATTAGAGACTTGCTTTGTGTTTTCAAAACTATTCTGCTCATCTGTGTCCTTCGATTAGGAATTTGAGACCATTGATGTTGAGAGATATCAGTGAGTAGTATTTGTTGATTCCTGTTATGTTGTGGTGGTGGTGGTTGAGTGTGTGTGTGTACATGTATGTGTGTATGTGTATGCATGTGGTTCCCCTTCTTTGATTTACTGGTCTGGGATTATTTATTTCTTGTGTTTTATTGGGTGTGGCTAACCTCTTTAGGTTGGAGTTTTCCTTCTAGGACTGGATTCACAAATAGATATTACTTAAATTTGTTTTTTCTTTTTAATGGAATGTCTTAGTTTCTCCATCTAGTGTGATTGAAAGTTTTGTTGAGTATTGCAGTCTGAGCTGGTATCTGTGGGTGTCTTAAAGTCTATAGAACATCTGTACAGTCCCTTCTGGCTTTTAGAGGCCAGAAGTCAGCTGTTTTTCTAATAAATCTGCCCATATATGTTACTTGGTCTTTTCCCCTTGCAGCTTTTGATATTCTTTCTTTGTTCTATATGTTCAGTATTTTGATTATTATATGTATATGAGAATATCTTTTCTGGTCTAGTCTATTCGGTGTTCTGTATGTTTCTTTTACCTTCATAGGCAGCTCCTTCTTTAGGTTAGGGAAAGGTTCTTCTGTGATTTTTTTTTCTTCTCTGCTTTTGTTGAAAATATTTTCTGTGCCTTTGACCTGGGTTTCTTTTCCTTCCTCTATTCCTAAATTTGGTCTTTTCATAGTGCCATAGATTTCTTGGATGTTTTGTGCCAGGAGGTTTTTAGATTTATCACTTTCTTTGACTGATGTATTCTTTTTTTAATCATATCTTCAATGCCTGAGATTCTCTCTTCCATCTCTTGTACTCTGATGGTGAGTGTTGGCTCAGTTCCCTGTTTGTGTCCCTAAATTTTTCATTTCTTGAATTCCCTCAGTTTGGGTTTTCTTTATTGATTCTATTTTTACCTTCAGGTCTTGAATAAGTTTATTCATTTCCTTCCAATATTTGTTTGTGTTTTCATATATTTATTTAAAGTATTTATTTGTTTTTTATTTAAAGACATTTATCACATTCATAAAGGCTATTTTAAGGTCTTTTTCCCTTTTTTACAATTTTATTTATTTTTAAAACCATTTTTTTATTTTACATACCAATCCCAGTTTCCTCTCCCTCTCCTCTTCCTGCTCCCCCTACCGTTCCCCCACCCCACTCCCTGTCCATTCCTCAGAGAGGGTGAGGCCTTCCATGGGGAGTAAATAATGTCTGTCACATCACTTGAGGCAGGACTAAGGCCATCATCCCTGTATCTAGACTGAGCAAGGTATTCCTTCATAGGGAATGGACTCCAAAAAGTCAGATCATGCACTAGAAATAAATACTGTTTTCATGGCTAGTGGTCCCACAAACTGCCCAAGCCACATAACTGTCACCCCCATTGAGAGTGGGGTCTTATGCAGGTTCTCCTGATGTCAGTCCAGAGTCTGTGAGCTCCCACGAGCTTGGGTCAGCTGTTTCTATGGGTTTCCCCATCATGGTCTTGATCCCTTTGCTCATGTTATCACTCCTCCCTCTCTTCAACTGGACTCCAGGAGCTCAGCCCAGTACTTAGCTGTGGATCTACTGCATCTATCAGTTCTATGCTAGATGAAGGTTCTATGATGACAATTAATCTACTTGTAGGGAAGGTCAGTTAAGGTACCCTCTCCATTACTTCTTAGATTCTTAGCTGGGGTCATCCTTGTGAGTTCCCAGGAATTTTCCTAGTGCTAGGTTTCTTGCTAACTCCATAATGTCTCCCTCTATCAAGACATCTCTTTACTTGCTCTCCCTCTCTGTCCTTTCCCCAACTCAACCTTCCCAATCCCTAATGCTCTCCTCTCCCTCCACGTCTCCCCCTCCACTCACCTTTCATTCTTCCCATCCTCCCCACACTCCCAATTTACTCAGGAGAACTTTTCTATTTCTCCTTCCCAGGGGGATCCATGTATGTCTCTCTTAGGGTTCTCCTTTTACCTAGCTTCTCTGGGGTCATGGATTATAGGCTGGTTTTCCTTTGCTTTATGCCTAATATCCACTTATGAGTAAGAATATACTATGCTTGTCTTTCTGGGTCTGGGTTACCTCACTTGGGATGTTTTTTTTTTTCTAGTTTCATCCATTTGCCTCTTTCTCTGAGTAGCCCTGGCTGTTTTTGAACTCACTCTACAGACCAGGATGGCCCTGAACTCAGAGATCTGCCTGCCTCTGTCTCTTGAGTGCTGAGATTAAAGGCTTGCACCACCACCTCCTGGCTTCAGGTCTTTCTCTTGTGCTTCAATTACATTGCAGTACTCAGGGCTTGCTGTGGTGGGGTCAGTGGGCTCTAGTGGAGACATATTGTCCTGGCCTTTATTGATTGTGTTTTACAGTTGTTATCCAGGCATCTGGGTTTGGGAAGCTTGTCATTCTAAGTGCTGGTGCCTGGTCTTATCTGTGTTGGGTGAGAGTTTTGTTCCTTAGTTTTTATTGCCCTCTCTGCTTCTTAGAAGAGTGTGTTGGCTGTGTGAGGCCTGCTAGAAAATTCTTCTGGGATCCTGATTAGGTGTGGTTACTTGGGCTTCAAAAAATGTGTTTCTAGGTAATGGGAACTGAACCTTCAGAATGGGCATGTGCTATGAGGGGGACTGAGGGAATCCTCAGGAGGGAGGAAATCAGAGCATTCTGCCAAGATCTGCTTAGTCCTCTGGGAATAGGGCCAGAGAGTGAGGAGAGGCCACAGCAGGTGGTCTTCTACAGGGCTCTGGATGAGACTGGAGGATTGGACTTAGAGTAATGGAGAAAAAGGAGAAGATCTGCAGTTAGCCTACCTGCTTCCTTGGATCGAGTGGCCTGCAGGTTCAGAGGAAGTGCCTGTTGGAGTTTAAGGCTGGGATAAAGTCATAAGTCAGAGGAGGAAGTTAGGAAGGGAAGATCTGTGTGATCTGCGGGAGATGGGGGCAGGGGAAAGGGAGTCCACAGCAGGCCTTCTGCTGCAGCGCTGGGGATGAAGCTCAGGATTAGATTTGGAGGAGTGGGGAGAAAGGTGAAAATATGCAGTTAGCCTACCTGTTCCCCTCTCTGGAGTCCATAATACATTATTAACTAGAAATGCACTTTCTTAGATGGTATTTCCTTTAATAAGCACAGTTCTAACTACTCACTCTTCATCATGAACATCAGCTAAAAGTGCTAAAATAAAAAGAGAGGAAAAATCTATCCATGGAAGAAAAAAAATAATTGTATGGATTCACATAAATATGACCAAGTCGTAGCAAGAAAACTTGGTAACTCATATTTTGCCATATCGCCATGTTTGGATGGTGAGAGCATCAGGAAAAGAAGGAAGTGCCAAATAGGGCATTGAACCTTCAGACCACAATCAAAACAGCACGATTTAAAACAGAAACAGGTTGTTTTTTCTGACTAGGCTGTCATGGAGCATCTATTATATGCCAAGTGCCAGAGTTCACACTGGTTTTTGGATCCTGTTGTTCAGGAGCTTGGAGACGAAAAAGAGATGAGGTGCAAAAAAGACAATGGGAGTGTCACCAAATCTTTACTAGCTACTGTCCGCTTCTTTACTAGAAGGACTTCATTTTGGTTTGAAATAGCTGTATATAGATAGATGATTGCTAGATAGATAGATAGATAGATAGATAGATAGATAGATAGATAGATAGATAGACAGATCCCAGACTCAAGAGATGAATCATGATTATTTTAAGCTATTCATGTACTCTTGGTTCCCTTTGCTAACTCTTCTTTTTCTCAGATTTCCTTGCAAGTAGAAGTGGTCATAAGATGAAGTTCTGTCCAGAGAAACATATAAGTGGAAATCTTTTGGAATTCTTCTATGGAAGATTTTATGGGGATTTCTCCAGTTTGATGAGAAAACCTTGCACTCTTGGCCATTTTTCACATAAATGTGTGGATGCCATGTGTGCAGCTATAGCAGCTACCTTGCAACAAAGAAGCAATAAAAAATGAAAACAAAAAGTCATATATTTGAAATGGAGCAAAAGAATAGAAGTAGCTTAGGGTTTCCTGTGATAATATTAAGACATTTCTAGACTTCATGATAAGAAAGTAGTCCTTATTGTTTAAGACATCCCTGGGCTTGTCAAATTTATGTCAAAATCATAGAATTCATATATATTGGCAAATATCAACATTAAAGAGGTAAGAAAGGTTACCAGGAAATACCTTAAATATTTTATACCAACAAATTATATAAAATAGAAGGGATAAATTACTAGCAAGACACAATCTACCAAAGCTGACTCTAGAAGCAATAACTCTAGATGCCAACAAGTATCTAAATTATAATAAAAACTAAACTAAACAAAAACTCTCAACAATGAAAAGTCCACACCATATGGTTTCACTGGCAAATTCTACAAATTATTTAGGAAGAAGGAATACTATTTTTTCTCAAACTCCTCCAAAAACTAAAAGAGGAATGCATATTTTTTAATTATATTAAATCATAATTGCCCTAATATAAAATATTCCTTATGAATGTAGATGGAAAAATCCTCAAGAATAGAATAAAGAAGTCACATGAGTATCAGAATTGATAAATGAAAAAAAAGACCATTTGGCAAAATTCAAAACCCTTACCTAATTAGAACACTAGAAACTTAAGATAAAAGAAAAGCTTCCAAACATGCTAAAGGCTATATATGAAAAACACACAACTCAAATCATACCAAATGCTTTCCTAGCATGATAAACAAGACAGGATGTCTGCTTCCAGACTGCTCATCATCACCGCACTGACAGTTCTACAGATAGCAATTATGTAACAATTATAGAAGAAAGAGGCACATACATTAGAGTGAATAACACTTTTGCAGACTGTCATGGTCTTACAGAGAAAATCTTATAAAAATAGTTTAGTAATGTTAATAAATGCTGCAGTTATAAGATATTATAATAAAAATGCAGAAATCATTTGTATTTCTCTAATATTATGACGAACACTCCAAAACAGAACACAAAAATTATTTTTTATGATCTGGAAGTTTGTGTTCCTCCAAATTCTTGTTTTGAAATCTATCCCCACTCAAAGTGACTTTAATGAAGGTGAGGTGTTTTTAAGGTAAATAGATTATGGAGGCATGACCAATAGGAATGGGGCTAATTATACTTTTAATGGGATTTAGTTTAATTATAAGGGGTACTTCAGGTACTTACCTTAACTACTTTCTTGATGTCAACACATTCAATGACATATCTATGAGGCATGTACTATTATAAGACACCAAGATGCTGCCATTTTGATCTTGGACTTCACAGCCTTATATGTGTGAGAAATAAATTTGTTCAAGATCCCTGCAGTTTATGCTATTGTTTCATAGGTGCTTAGATGGACTATAATATAATTACATTTCTAAGACCATTATAAAGGATATAATCATTAGGAACGTATTACCAGACACAGAAGATTTGTAAACTAAAAAATACAAGACTGCCAAAGTAAATAAAAGCAAAGTAGTCTTTTCCACTGTCTCTTTCAGCCTCTATTTCTAGCACATCTTCATTACTCAGTGATACCTGCCAACCCACAGAACCACTCTCTACCAAGGACCCCAAGGGCCACACTATGCTGGGACTCTGGGACCCCATAACCACTGCATTTGGCTAGGACCCAGATTGGGCAACAGGAACAAAAGGACAGAACAACAACACAATAAAGATGAGACCAGATATGCTTAGATCCCAGTACAAGAGCACAAACATGAATAACCAAGGTAATATGCATCCTCCAGAATCTTATTGCAATAGGCGCTTGGGAAGCCAATTTAGCTGAAATGTATGAAAGGACTTCAAAACAGCAATCATGTATAAATTCATGGACCTTAAAGATGATATGAATAAACAATTCAAGACATAAAAGACAGAAGAAATGAATAGTATCTCAATCAAAGAAAATGTTAACAATATTAAAAATACTAATCTAGGCACAAAACATTCAGAAAATCCAGAACATTGTGAAAAGACTAAACCTATGAATAATAGGTATAGAAGAATTGTAGTAATGAGGCAAGTGGGCTGTTTGTCATCCCAGCCACCCTTGGCTGTGTTCCTTCACCCAGCTCCTGGTACCCAGTTAGCTTATACCCGAAATAATTATACAGAAACTGTATTTATTTAAAACATTGCCTGGCCCATTAATTTTAACCTCTTTTTGGCTAACTCTTACATCTTAAACTAACCCATTTTTATTAATTTGTGTTTACCACGAGATTGTGGCTTACTGCGAAAGATTTAACATGTCTGACTCTGGTGATTTTATGACAGCGACTCTCTCTGCCTCTTTTTTTTTTTTTTTAGTATTTTGTTTTCTTTATTCCACCTATCTAAGTCCTGTCCTATCAAAAGGCCAAGACAGTTTTCTTTATTTACCAATAAAACCAACACATAAAAAAAAAGGACCTTCTAAACCAAAGAATGAAAAGAAACCCAGGTCAAAAACACAGAAAATATTTTCAACAAAATAGTAAAAGAAAATTCCTAATCTAAGAGAGAGAGAGAAAGAGAGAGAGAGTAAGGAGGTTGCTAGTGTGTTCCCGGTCACCCTCCACTTGTTCATTTCCTGGCCACCCAGACTCCCAAAATAACCGCACAGAAACTATATTAATTAAATCACTGCTTGGCCAATTACTTAAGCATATTTCTAGCTAGCTCTTACATCTAGAATTAACCAATCTCCATTATTTTATATTTTACTAAGAAGATCATGGCCTACTGGCAAGGTATGTCTGTCTCTGGCGGCGGCTCCATGGCTTCTCCCTGACTCCACCCTCTTTCTCCCAGCATACAGCCTAGCTTTCCCCACCTAGTTCTGTTCTGTCTTGCCATAGGCTCAAAGCAGTTCTTTATTAACCAATGGTATCCACAGCATACAGAGGGAAATCCCACATCAGTGAGAGAGAAAGAGAGAGGAAGAGAGAGAGAGAGGAAACACACAGAATACCAAAATGACAGGACAAGAAAAGAAATTACCCATGACACTTAATAATCAAATACTAAATGTACAGAGCAAAGAAAGGATATTAAAAGCTGCAAAGGGAAAAGATCAAGTCACATATAAAGGCAGACTTGTTAACACATGACTTTTCAATGGAGATTCTAAAAGTAAAAGAGCCTGGACAGATGTTCTACAACAGCAGTTCTCAACGTATAGGTCACAACACCTTTGGCAAACCTCTATCTCCAAAATATCTACATTATAATTTGTAGCAGTAGCGAAATTACAGCTATAAAGTAGCAACAAAAATAGTTTTATAGTTAGAGGTCACCACAATGTGAGGAACTGTATCAAAGGGTTACAACATTAGGAAATTTGAGAACCACTGTTCTACAGGCTCTGAGAGACTACAGGTACCAGGCCAAATTATTATACCCTACAAAACTGTCAATCACAATTGACAAAGAAAAATACTCCATGGTCGGGCAATGGTTGCACATGCCTTTAATCCCAGCACTTGGGAGGCAGAGGTAGGTGGATCTCTGTGAGTACCAAGGCTAGCCTGGTCTACAAGAGCTTGTTCCAGGACAGGCTTCAAAGCTACAGAGAAACCCTATCTCAAAAAACCAAAAAAAAAAAAAAAAGAAAAAGAAAAGAAAAATACTCCACAATAAAACAAACAAACAAACAAAAACCAATAAAATGCCAGGTTTTTGTCTTGCTTTTAGTTACTTTGTTGGCACGAGTAGGGATTCTATGCTTCTTAGCAAACAATTTGTATTACTATAGGCATGCCCTTCTTTAGGTTGGGAAATTTTTCTTCTATGATTTTGTTAATATTTTCTGGGCCTTGGAGCTGGGATTTTTCTCCTTCTTCTATTTCTCTTATTCTTAGGTTTGATCTTTTCATTGTGTCCCAGATTTTCTGGATGTTTTATGTCAGGAATTTTTTTAGATTTAATATTTTCTTTGACCAATGTATCTATTTCTTCTAGTGTATCTTCAATGCCTGAGATTCTTCCATTTCTTGTATTCTGTTGGTGATGCTTGTGTCTGTAGTTCCTGTTCACTTACCTTCATTTCCAGAATTACTTCAGTTTATATTTTCTTTATTGTTTCTATTTTTGTTTATATTTTCTTTATTGTTTCTATTTTTATTTTTAGGTCTTGAACAGCTTTACCTTTTTTCTTCAAACATTTGTTTTTTCTTGGGTTTCTTGACATTCTCCAGTGAATTTATTGACTTCCTACAATTTTTTATTATCATTTCCTCAATTTCTTTAAGGGATTTATTCATTTCCTCTATAAGGACCCTATCATCTTCATATACTTGATTTTAAGGTCTTTTTCTTCTGCTTTAGCTGTTTTGGAATATTCAGAGACTGCTGTAGTGGGATGGCTGGGCTTTGGTGGTGACATATTGCCCTGGCTGTTGTTGACTGGGTTCTAATACTGGCATCTAGACATTTGGATTTAGAGTGATTATGCTCTAGGTGCTGATTTCTAGGTTTGTCTTTGCTTGATGGATTTTTTTCCTTTGGTTTCTGCTTCTTCTCTGGTCTTCTGGATGGAGGGGCCTGTGTTTGAGTACAGGGTCTCTGTCCAAGTTGGGTGCTGGACTTCTGATGTCCTAGATGGCTACTGGTCAAGTAGGCGGTTTCCACGCAATTTGGGGGCTGGAGTTCAGGCAATGTGGCTTGCCTCTGATCATGCCAGGGGTCCTCTGGGGTTCAGGATGCAGCCCTGGCTTCTTATAGGTAGGAGACTTCTGCAGGAGGTATGAGCCAGGACATGATGATAAGAAGAGGAGGAAGGGGCAGAGTTATGCTAGGTGGGCATGAGTGGGATGGGGAGGAGTCTTACCTGGGATTCAGGATACTAGCAAATATAATTTCTAAGTACATGTAATAGAAAGATTAGGCTCTTCACAATGTGTTTTCATGCTAACTTGACAGACACATATGAAATATAGACTCTCTCTACCACATCCTAACTTTATACATTAAAAAATGAAGTTGAACTCTTGAACACTCATCTTCCTTTCCCCCATCCCCTCCTTCATACCCCCCACCCCCCCACCAGTACAGGAGATCTTAACTATTTCCCTTTTCTGGGACCCTCAATGTGTGTTCCTCTTAGGGTCTTCCTTTTTACCTAGCTTCTCTAAGGTTGTGGTTTGTAGCCTTATGTCTAATACCTACTTTTGAGTGAGTACATACTGTGTTTGTTTTTCTGGGTCTGTGTTTACCTCATTCAGGATATTTTTTTTCTAGTTCCATTCCATTCACCTGAAAATTTATGGTGCTGGATGCCAACATGTAGAAGAATGCAAATAGATCTATGCTGTGGGACAATGGTCTGTACCCTGTCACTTGTATTTTAAATAAATGCTGATTGGCCAGTAGCTAGGCAGGAAGTAGAGGCGGGGCAACCAGGCAGGAAGTAGAGGCGGGGCAACCAGGCAGGAAGTAGAGGCGGGGCAACCAGGCAGGAAGTAGAGGCAGGGCAACCGGGCAGGAAGTAGAGGCGGGGCAACAAGAATTCTGGGAAAAATAAAGTCAGTCTGCAGTTGTCACCCAGATACAGAGGAAGCCAGACACAGAGCAAGCAATATGTGACTGCCTCGCCAAAAAAGGTACCAAGCCACGTAGCTAACACAGACAAGTATTATGGGCTAATATAAGTTATAAGAGTTAAGAAGCTTAAGCTACTAGGCCAATCAATTTATAATTAATGTAGACCTTAGTGTATTTCTTTGGGACTGAACAGCTGCAGGACCAGGTGGGACGTGGCTTAACACAGACAAGAATTATGAGCTGATGTAAGTTATAAGAACTAATTAATAAGAAGCCTGAGCTACTGGGCCAATCAGTTGATAATTAATGTAGACCTCAGTGTATTTCTTTGGGACTAAATGGCTGTAGGACCAGGCAGGACAGAAATCTCAGTCAACATATTTGCATACCTTTCTCCATGCCCAAAACTCAAGTCCAAACACATCAAAGATCTCAACATAAATCCAGCCACACTGAACCTCATAGAAGAGAAAGTAGGAAGTAGCCTTGAATGCATGGGCACAGGAGACCACTACCTAAATATAACACCAGTAGCACAGACACTGATAACAACAATAAATAAATGGGACCTCCTGAAACTGAGAAACTTCTGTACAGCAAAGGACACAGTCAATAAGACAAAATGGCAGTCAACTGAATGGGAAAAGATCTTCACCAACCCCACATCAGACAGAGGACTGATCTCCAAAATATATAAAGAACTCAAGAAACTAGACATCGAAATACCAAATGATCCAGTTTAAAAATTGGGTACAGATCTAAACTGAAGAATCTCAAATGGCTCAACATCCTAAGTCATCAAGGAAATGCAAATCAAAATGACTCTGAGATACCATCTTACACCTGTCAGGATGGCTAAGATCAAAAACACTGATGACTCTAGACCAAAAACTGGAGAGCCTACATGGGACCAAACTAGGCCCTCGCAAACTGGGTGACAGTTATGTGGCTTGAGCAGTTTGTGGGGCCATTGGCTATGAAATCAGTTTTTATCCCTAGTATATGAACTGGCTTTTTGGAGCCCATTCCTTAAGGCAGGATGCCTTGCTCAGTCTTGATACAGAGGGGAAAGGCTTGATCCTGCCTCAACTTGGTATTCCAGACTTTGTTGACTACCCAAGGGAAGTCTTACCAGCCCCGCCCCCGATGTTGTCTGAAGTTGTTCATTTGCTCCCAGCCATTCTGACTTGAAATAATCACACAGAAACTATATTATTTGCAATACTGTTTGGCCAATAGCTTAAGCATATTTCTGGCTAATTCTTATATCTGAAATTAACCCGTTTCTATTAATCTGTGTATCGCCACATGGCTGTGGCTTACCAGCAAGGTTCTAGCACATCTGTCTCCAGCAGTGGTTACATGGCTTCTCCCTGACTTCCCCTACTCTCTCCTCCTCTATCTACTTGGGATCCCCACCTTGCTGTATTCTGCTAAGCCACTGGCTGACACAGCTTTATTCATTAACCAATAAAAGCAAAACATAGACAGAAAGACTTTCCACACCATTTCCCCTTTTCTGTTTAAATAAAAAGGAAGATTTTAACTTTAACATAGTAAAATTACATATAACAAAACAGGTATCAGGCAAGAATTACAGTTATAATATTTATATCTACTTTATCTTTTATCATAACTAAGGAAAACTATAATTATAACTATCTATTCTTCAATTCCATCAATGACTCCAGAAGGATATATTACCTAAGTAAACAGGAAGTGCATTGTAAGCAACTTCCAAAACTCTAGAATTGACAGAGACATCTCACTGCCTGGACAGTCACCCAAGGTTCTGTAATGTTGTGGGCACCCATCTTCAGCCTACTGGCCCATAGTTTCATGAAGCAGGAACCCTTCTTTAGGCAGCTTCAGCAGTCATTTTTCTGTGGGTCCTGCAAGTCCAGTTCATACAGCGTAACATCAAGCAGTCCAGGCAAGAGCAATTTTTTGCCCAAATGGCCAGCAAACTCCATAAGAAATCTCTTCAATGCCTATCTTCCTCTTGAAATAGTTGGTGCTGCCAGGAGCACATGTGTCTCATTGTCATGAACAGTCCTAAGTTCTTAAAACATTTTAAATGCCATAGTCCATAGGTCTTTGAAAAGTTTGGAGATTATCTCTCTAACTGAAATATATCACTATATATCTATAAAACCTAACTATCATGACTATAAGCTTGACTATTATAGATGACTATCTATTAACCTGCATTTCTTAATTATACATTACATTTTTAAATGAGCTGCACAAACACAATACATTAATCAAGAGCAGAAATATACATATAACAAGATTGACCTAAAATTTATATCAATAGACCAAGATCCATACTAATGTAAATTATTCATATCTATATCATATTCCCCTTTAAATGTATTCAAACATTTATAAACAATCATTTAGGGAATTTGGGCATTGTTGTCTAGATTACTTCCTGCTGATTGGGGGTACTGTTAATCAGGTCTATCATGGGATATCCTGTGTGGTAGGTCCATCTCAGCCAGCAGTCCTGAAGCTGTCATGGATGTTTAACTTTCTGGGTCATGGTTACAGGAGGCCTTGTTTGATCAAACCACATTAGTCTGGAAGGAATCCACAGGTTTTCATCCTCTGTAGAAGCAAACATAAAACCTCTTTTCCAAAGCTACATATCCTTAGATCCAAATTTTGAAGTCAAGATACCTTTGAAGTATATATGTTGGTTTAGCTTAGCAGTCCATACAATGAAATGTTTCCCTGTACTTAGCTTCTTCACAGTCAAAAAATTCAAAGCAAACACAATAATATACATAATCCAGACTCTCTGTGTATATTCCATCTTTATGTGGCTTATTTTTCTTTACTCCTTTTAATTTATGATTGTCTGTACTCTGTCTCCTTAAAGACTTCACCTTTTTAAAACCATTTACTTCTTTTTATAACTATCTATATTCTTTTTCTTTTCTCTCCCAAGCCTATATATATTTATCCAACACTATGACCCATTTAGAGGTCTTTTTTATCTGAATCTGTCTTTACTGTGTATCTGTAAATATTTTCTGACCAGAAGTGCCTTTTGTTAATGCTAAGTGGGCATAGCTAAGACCAACTCTGCCCAGTCCAACATGGCACAGGCATGTTCACTGCATCTAAGAGCCATTCTCTCTGCCCCAGATCCAGGGTTGGGTCATAGCAGGTCTGTGATGCCATCAAGAAATTGTAGCACTCTGCTCACAAACGCCATTTAAATGCTCCATAGCCAGACTGCCCAAAAGGGTCAGAGTTGTTCATGTAGCTAGCATGAACCAGAAAGCCTTCTTAGAGGAGCTGTGCAGTTTTTGCTGCTACCGCTGAGTCAGGAAGCCTTCTCTTAAAAGAATCATACCCTTGCTTGCTTCTAGCAAGCAGAGCCCACAGAGAAAATGCTGCTACCAAAAAGCTATGCTTAACTCTGTTCTTTTGTGTCTAGAATTCCTTTTGAAGCTTTCTCAAGTTTTACATGGATACAGTTGACCATATTGGTGCACCAATCTTGAGGAGTGGGATGGGGGGAAGGTGGGAGCCAGGAGAAGAGGACAGAGGGGAACTGGGGTTGGTATGCTGATGTTAAGAGGCCTGTGCTGCCACCTAAGGCCATGATGATGTTCAGGCCTATGCTGCCACCAAGGACCAGGTTGTCTGGGTCTGTTGCCCTACCACAGCCATGGTCTGTGTTGACGTCCATGGACCATGTTGCCACCAAGGGCCATTTGGATGTCCATGGTCTAGGCTGCTGCTTGAA
This sequence comes from Ondatra zibethicus, assembly GCA_004026605.1. Classification (NCBI taxonomy): domain Eukaryota; kingdom Metazoa; phylum Chordata; class Mammalia; order Rodentia; family Cricetidae; genus Ondatra; species Ondatra zibethicus. The sequence goes on along the minus strand of PVIU01010718.1, from coordinate 14,979 downwards.
GTCATGTTAATGTCTGAAGGTCATGCTGAGCTGACCCCAACCCTCACTGGGGGAGGCCTAGGCTGACCAGCTCTGCTACCACCCAGGCCCAGATTCAGGGCCTGGAATTAGCCTACCCCAACATCTACCCCACCTATGAGCTGCTGAAGCACATGAAGTGTCTGGTCCTGTGGAACCATAGCCAAGGGATCTCTATAAGTCAGAACAATATCAGAGAGGATTCTCAATGATAATCCAGTATTAATGATGTAGCAGAAACTAGAGGCCTCAAACCAAACCAAAACTCATTGTAATGAACGTTTATAAGTAAATATGTTTGGGCAAAATAGTGTACTGCATGACATACTGCAGCTTTCAACACCCCTACAAAAAGTGAGTATATGTTGGAGGGGCAGAGAGATGGAGGAATGGAGTGGTGTGTGCACTGTGGAACTGGAATTGTGAAGGCTGTGGCAGGTGTGGGAAAGCGCCTCAGTTGATTGAGGGGCAGGTAGCTACCAAGAGGGGTTGGCAAGAGTTTTTTTATTCTCACTTTTATTATTTTCTTTTGTGGGGAAGGGAAATTACAAGGGTGGAGGGCAGATATGGAAGGACTGGGTAATGAGTGAGATTGGGGTGCATGATGTGAAATTCTCAAAGAATCAATACAAAAACTATGCTTAAAAAACACAAAGTAAAGACACAATATTAAAAGCTTTAAGAGATGGTTAGGGATAAAGCTTAGTGGTCAAGTGATTCATTAGCATTCACAAGGCCCTGAGTTCAATGCATAGTACCCAAGGGAAAAAATCTGTAAGGGAAAAATGCTAACTCACTCACAAAGGCAAACATATCAAAATACAATCAGATTACTTATCAGCAAGCTTTTCTAAAATAGGTGATATGTAGGCCACAAATGAAGTCTTAGTAAACACAAAAGAATAAAAATAATTTTGTATCTTAAATTTTACTGCAATAAGACTAGAAATCAATAGCAAGAGAAACTACAGGAACTTCTTAAATATTAGAGACTACAAAATACACTCTTGATTGACCAGTGTATTATTGAGGAATTTAAAGAGGAAATTTGAAATTTGAAATCCCTAGAATGAAATAAAAATGAAAACAAACCCCAGAACATTTAGAATAGAGCAAAGTTCATTTTAAAAGGAAGATTTATAGCTATCGGTGCTAATACTACCAAAGATGCATATCTGAAGCTAATAACCTAAGATGCAACTCAAATCAAAATGCAGGAGAAAGCAAGAAAACAATAAAGCAAATTAACAAAATGTAGATTAAAAAACAAAACATGAAATTATTTAAGCAAAAAATTGATTCATTGAAAAGATAAACTGGGTTAACAATACCTCAGCAAAGCTAAGTAAAATGAAAAGAAAGAAAATCTGAATGATATTAAAGATGAAAAAGATGATGATCCAACAGATTCCAGTGAAATATAGAGGGATGTAAAGAAATACTTAGAAAACTCACATCTTAAAAAAAATTGGAAAATCTAGACATGAATAACTTTCTAGAACACATGACCTATCAAAATTAAATCAAGAATTAAATTTTTATTAAATCAACTTACCCGTAACAAGCACTGAGATGGAAGGAGTAATAAAAAAATACCTCCACCCTGAAAATCCCAAGACCAGATGTATTCACTGCTGAATTCTATCAAATATTTAAGAAAGAGCTAACATGAATATTCCTCAAACAGTTCCACAAATTACAAAGGGAAGGAACACTATGAAACTCATTCTATGAAGCCAGTATTACCCTAATACCAAAACCGGTCAAGAAAATAACCAAAATGTGTAGACCACACTTCCCAATAAACATGAATCCAAAAACTCTAAAAAAAAAAAACTCATCAAAGTCACATTAAAATGTGTTAATAAGAAAAGAAAGGGAGATCATATACCCTGAACAAGTTCATTAAATTCTAGGGTTGTAAGGTTGGTTACACACACACAAATCAATAAGTGTAACGCAGCACATGAACAGACTTAAGAATAGAAAACACACAATCATTTCAATAGATGCAGAAGAGGCATTTGACAAAGTTTAAGGTGCCCCACCCCCAAAAAAATCGTAAAAAAACCATATTATTTGTAAAAATGCATATAACTGGAGATTTATTATTATTAAGCAAAATAAGCCAGATTTTGCCAAATGCTGCTTTCCTCTCATATCCGAACTCTAGGTTTTGAGGGGTTGAGAAAGTGGCAAGGGAACTGTGAGAGGGAGGGGAGAAAGAGATCTTAAGGGAGAAAAATCCCTATATATTAAGAGGAAATTTCAGAAATTATGTATATAATGAGTTAACATGTAAACTATACCTTATACAAATCTTTTAGTAATGCCTTGATTTAAAAATAAAAGGTCTAGGGGGTAGAGCACTTGCTCAGTCAGTAAAGTGTTTCTAGTGCAAACATGAAGGCCTGAGTTCAATCCCCAGCATCCTCATAAAAACTCGAATCATGGTGGCATGTGCCTGTATTCCAAGCACTGGGGAAGCAGAGTTTCTGGTTCTTCTGGCCAGCCAGTCTGGCTAAATTTGTGAGTGACAAGTTTAATGGGAGACGTTATCTCAAAAAATAAAATGGTGAGTGGTTAAAGAATTGACCACTGGCCTCCACACACATGTGCATATGCATCTTCATACATGGAAAATTAATTCATGAGTTGAGCATTCTTCTGAATTTGATATGTGATGATTAATGTCGGTGGTCAAGTTGATGAGAGTCAGGGTTACCATGGAAATCAACCTCTGGGTAGGCCTGCAGGGGCATCTCTAGATTAAGTTAAGGTAGGAAGACCCTGATCAGTACCATTCCATGAACTGAGGGCTGGGACTGAATAAGAAGAAAGGGAGCTGGACAGCAGCTTTCATCACTCTGGCTCCTGACACCAGATGCAATGTGACCAGCTGCCTTGAGCTCCTGCCATCATGACTTCCTAGCCATGATAGAACACACCCTCAAACTGAGCCAAAATAAACCCTTCCTTCCATAGGTGGCTTTCATCAAGCGCTTTGTTGCAGCAACAAGACAAATAACTAATTCAATTAACAATCATCGGGGAAACACAATCCAAAACCACACTGAAGTATCATGTCATGTCCAGGTAGTAGGATTAATAGCATCAATATGTTAGGAGATGTAATATAGTTACATCATGAAGATGGCAAAGTAAACCTTCTCCACCTTCATTCTCCCTGTAAAGAACAACTGGATAGCAAGTCACATCTGCAAATAACTCTGGAAACAGCTAGGGAATTCAGTTACACCAACACAATGGAAGAAAATATCCTGAGAATAAACGAGTAGTACAAATAGTCTAATTCTGTCTGCATCATCACATCCTCTAGGCCAGAATGGCTTAGAAGTCCCTAAGCAGTAATCCTACTCACAGGAACAGGGCGTGCAGGGCAAATTATTAACTTCCTGAGATTGTCGGTGTACTGCCTAAATGACCACTTTCAGTTGTACTTTATCCAGATCACTTTGGAGACCGACATAGCAGAAACATCTGGAGATATCTGGGAACAAAGAAAGAGACTAGTGTCAGCCACAAAGGAGGAGCCACTACATTCTACAGTGTCCTGCTTAGAAAACATAGGCAGATCTTTGGAATAAACTTATGCAGCTAATATGGAAGTCAGTATGGAGGTTCAAAAAAACAAACAAAATGAAGAATCACCATATGGTCCACTATACCATTCTTAGCTATATATCTAAGGGGCAAACTGTGTAGATACTTTCACATCCATGTTTATTGTTGCCCTAATCCCAGTAGTCAAAATTTAGAAGCAGCCTCATTGTCCAGCAACAGGTTAATAGGTAAAGAAAATTTGGTACATATACATAATAGAATTTTATTCAGCCATTGAAAAACACAAAATTATGACATTAACGGAAAAGAAAAATAAATGCAATTAGATATTGTTTTATTAAATAAAAAAGCCAAACTCAAATTTTGAATGGTACTATTTATAATGCAATAATAAAAAATTAAATGTGAAAAAAAAGCCAAACTCATAATTGGAACATAGATTTAAATATACATGCACAACATGAAAGTGAAAGTAGAAACAATGTTAAGAGCTGGAAGATAGAGAGAAAGGCTGCAAAATGCTGTCTTCAAGGTAGCATATAGCCATGGCTAACATGGTCTCACAGCAGCTGCAGGTCCCTACACTGGGCCTGTTCAAGACAGGGCCTGTGAACAGTAAGCCATGGATTATTAAAGGGCTCATGGGGCTCTACTACACCCTCATGAAGTACTGTCTACTGAAAGATTCTAGAGGAGCAACAGTCATTGTCCTCATTTGTGTACAAAAGACAGTAAGGTCACGAGACTCCTAACCCATGGTCCATTGACAACCCTGACTTAAATCAGTGAGTCACAAAACAAAACTAAACAAACAAAATGGCATGAATATGGGGAGAAGATTTATAAAGAGGAACAGGGAATTAGCGAGGCTGGAGGGAGATTAGAGAGCAGAGGGCATTAGACTAATCAGAATATGCTATATGTATCATGAAATTGTCAAAAAAAGATATAATCAATAAAAAGGAAAATGTCATGGTGAAGCCCATATCTTTGTATGTTAATTAAAAATTAAATGGATTTAAAGTTTAAAATACAGTTCACTAACAAAGATGTTTCTTTGTATGTTAACCCAAGTTTCTTTGTATGTTAACCAAAAAATAAATTAAAAAAAACTAACAACATAGCCACGGTAGATCCTTTGGTGCTTTTTACCAGGTACCTGTTCTGCAACCGCATTCTTGAATCCCACCACAAAGCTACTGCAGCTGATATGGCCATGGACATCCTGGCCAAGGGGACACAGGATAAGCAATATGTGCCTGATGGCTAATGTCCTTAGGTCCCTGCTGGAGTCTACACAGCACTGCTCACAACTATCTTCTGAATTCAATCTTGTGCACAGCACCAGCCCCAGCTCGCACAACTAGTCACGCACAAATAGTTAAAAGCAACTCATGCCACCATCCTTAGTGCTGATCTTGGGTCCACAGCTGTCCCCTGCAGCCATGCACATGCACACTGCAGCTCTGTTCATACAGACACAGTCAAGGGAACCTCATCATCATCCCCGTTGTTGCGCATAAAACCCACATCTGGGCGGGCCTTGTAGCTTTGTGCATGCATACCCCCAGTCTGCCACACACATACTCACACGTACATGCAGCTGGCCCTACCTTCTGACACCAATTCAAACTAATGCACTAATGTACATTTCCCCCAGATGGTCCTTGTAGTAATACTGTGTGACTCAATTTCTGTTACTATAACAAAACTCTGAGATAAACTCACATATAAAGAATAAATGCTTATTTTGGCTCATGTTTTTGAAGTTTTAGTCCATGACTGACTGGCCTTGTTGCTGTGGGCCTGCGGTGGCACAGTGCATTGTGATGGGAACACGTGGTAGGGAAAAGTGATCATCTTATGGCTGGAAAAATAAGGAGAGGAAGTGAAAAAGACTGAAGTCCCACAATCCATTTTGAGGTCAAGGCTGCAATGACTTACTTCTTTCCAGTGGGCTCTAGCTTGTAAAAGGTGCCATCTCCTTTCAATGGGGAAGAACATCAGCAGAAATGAGAACAAGTCTTTAACACATGGGCCTTTGGGAAAATTTTAATATCCAGAGTATAGAATATACATATCAATAGCCTGGGCCTTTCAGGTATATTCACACATGTTTGTAGCAAGACTGACTGTCACTAGCCCACAGCTGGATATTTCAACCATGTGCCTGCATGCCACCAGCTCCACCTATGAAAGCCAAGCATGCACACATCATTAGCAGCCACTGCCACATATGCCTGATAGTTGACCCTGGCACATGCTACAATGCCATCCCCTCCAAAAGTAAATACATCTAAAGCTAGCCTCAGAAGAATGGCTTGTTCCCATTCTTATTATGCTATCAGAAGAGACACTGAATGTTAGGTCTGAAAAGAAAGAGCAGAGCTTTAGAGATAATTTGGTGGTAAGGTGAGCACCACACACATGTGAGAACCTGAGTTTGGAAACCTAGCTCTGATATAAAAGTAGGTGTGGCAGCACACACCTGCAACCCTACTGCTGGGCGGGTAGAGAACAGGGAATCTCCATGGCTTGTGAGCCAGACAGCTAGTCAAAAATTGAGCTACAGGGTAAGTAACAGATCCTTTATCAAAACTAAGGTGGAGAAATGATGGAGGAAGATACCTGTTGGCAACCTCTTGCCTACGCATGCATACATGCACTCACACTATAGGATACATACACATGTACACACACAAAGAAACGAGAGACCTCATTCTCCAAACAAATGCTCACCCAAGTTACTGCAAACAACCCTAATGAAACACACTGGCTCTCAACACGAAACAAAAGAGATATGAAAATGGAAGGGGGCTAGTTGAGAAGAGAGACAGACATACCAGGAGTGGGAGCGGGACAAGAAATGGTAACATGAGTGAACATGATTTACATATATGAATAAAAACCTTATAATAAAACCTATTTTTGTTGTATAGTTAATACATACTGATTTAAAAAAAGAAGAAACAACAAAGTACAACACAAAGCACTAGACAAAATGGCAGGGAAGGGGGAGAGACCCTATACCAGAAAACTGTGTAAAAGAGGAAAAGGAGAGTATCATAAACTCCACAGCCACAGAATCTGGCACTCTGAAAAGAATTGAGTTTAAGACAAGAGATCTGCAGTCTGTTCAGTAATGAATGCTGAGGGAGGTTTCCCTGTAAATCCGGGCTTGCTCACTGGTGTTATTGTGGACAATCACCTTAATGGAAGTCTTGCCATTGAACTACTTCAGCCTGAAAGAGTAGAAGACATGCATTTTTTTTATACATCCGAACTTCAAAGGCCTCTCCACTGCCGTAAAGTGAGTGACTTCCTTGAAACTCACTCTGGGCCCAAGAAACTGGGCTGTGACTTTGACTCAGAGTCACAGAACACCCCTCTCACCCTGATCTGCCTGCCTGGGAAATGCATGTTGTGTTGCAGAGGGAAGCTGGCAGTGATTACAGCTGCAGTTCTAATGCAACAGTCCAAGGAGAGGAAAGAGACCAGTTATGTGCAAACACAAAGGAGGCTAGGGTGCTAGGATGGAAAGCAGCCTGCCGAGTATGCACAGGATCGCTCGGTATCTCAGGCTTCCAGATTGCTCAGGTGGGACTGATTTCCGCACTCTCAGAGCTTCAAAAGCCTTTGGTGGAAATCCATAGGCCTGGGGCTTAAGGGAACCTGCCATAGAGGTGTCCCCAGGCTAAGATGAAGATAGTTTGAAGGAACTTTTTGCGTTGTCTGTGAATTCGGGAAATGACAAACTCTGGCAAGAATTCAGCTCTGAGTGATCAACTCTAGTGAGCCACAGTACTGCAGTCTGGCAGAAATGATAGGGAGGAGCTCAGGCGGCAAAAAGCCCTTTCGGGTCTAACCTGTTGGGACTTCAGAAACAAAAACCAACTCAGTACTGCCCTCCCCTCCCACATCAATCAAACTGCAAAGCCAGCAGGCAAACCACCACCTAAGAAGGAAGACACATAGGCTGGCTCCTGTTTGCTGCTCTTGCTGATGTTTGGTGACAGTGGTATTGTTCTTCTTTCTGCTTACTCTGTTGAGTTTGTGTTATCCATCATTACCATTTCTTTATTTTAAATATTCTATTCATTTCACATGCCCCTCCCTCCCCTTCTCCTACTCTCCCCACCTACCCCAGCCTACTCCTATCCACTCCTCAGAGTGGGTAAGGTGTCCCATGGGGAGTCACCAAGGCCTGACACCTTCAGTTGAGGCAGGACCAGGCCCCTCTCCCATGTATCAAGGCTGAGCAATGCATCCCACCATATCCCTATGGGCTCCAAAAGCCAGCTCATGCACCAGGTCTGATCCCACTGGAAGGGGCCTCTCAAACAGACCAAGCTACATAACGGTCGCCCACATGTAGAGGTCCCACGTAGGCTCCCAGCTGTCAGTCTAGAGTTCATCAGTTCCCACGAGCTTGGGTCAGCTGTCTCTGTGGAATTTCCTATCATAATCTTGACCCCCCCACACTCCACCCCTTGCTCATATAATCCCTCCTCCCTCTCTTCAACTGGACTCCCGGAGCTCGGCCTAGTGCTTGGCTGTGGATCTCTGCATCTGCTTCCATCAGTTACTGGATGAAGGTTCTATGATGCTGGTTAGGGCAGTCACTATGTACTCACTCATAAGTACATAGTAGATGTAAAGCAAAGAATGACCAGGCTCCAACCCACAGCTCCAGATAAATAGTATAACAAGGAGGACCCTGAGAGGGATGCATGGATTGCCCTGGGAAGGGGAAATCGATGAGATCTCCTGGGTAAAGTGGGGATGAGAAAGGGTGGTAGGTGGAAGGAGATGGAAAATAAGAACCTGAGGGAATGGGAGGGGCGAGTTGGGGGTGGGACAGAGTGGAAGAGCAATGAAAGAGATATCTTGATAGACAGAGACACTATGGGATTTTTTGCCTTTGATTTTTGGAGACAAGGTTTCTCTGTATAACAGCTCTAGCTGTCTGGAACTAGCTCTATAGACCAGGCTGGCTTGGAACTCATAGGGATCTGCCTGCCTCTGCCTCCCAAGTCCTGGGATTAAAGGTGTGCACCACCACCACCCAGCTCAAATTTTATAGTTTTACAGAACAAAGGTCATATATCAGGGCAAGTGTAAAAGATATTGGTGGGTACATCAAAGAGGCAGTTACAGTAAAATGGGGCAAGCTTGTCTGTAGGCCTCAGATGCTATCTGATGACATTCGTAGCATTTGAGCTGGTGGAAGCTAGTGATCTGTTAAGTTCATAGGTTCCTAAAGATTTGTATCTATTTCACACAAGGTGTTAGTTCTGACACAGAGGCAGGGCTAGAAGTCGCCCAAGATAAGGTCATCAGCCGCTGGACCTGCTGCATTCCCATCTCTCCGCCTCATCTCCGTTCCATCAGTCTTTGCAGGCAAAGCTTCTTCCCAGGAATTCTCATTCACAACATTCATCCCAAATACTTTCCTTTTCTTTCCTACCTTACTCTTTCCCTTTTTCACTTCCCCATTGCTTTTCTTTTCATTATTTAATTATGAATCCTTGAAGATTTAATTACTTTTAAATTCCTGGCTTATCCTATAAGGAACTTAGCTTCCAATTCAAACTTACTTTCCAATTCAAAACCCAGAGGGGAAAGTCTGTGAGGAGATTACACTTTGGACAAGGGGAGAAAAGCAATTTGAAAATTGAGGGGAGGACTGGAGAGATTGCTCAGTGGGTAAGACTGTGCACTCTTCTTGCAGTACGCTCAAGTTCGGTTTCGAGCACCCACGTAAGGCACCTGGGACTCTAGCTCTAGCTCTGATGCCTTCTTCTGGACTTCCAGGGTACCTGCGCTCACATACCCACATACATACTCACAGAGAGAAAAATGCAAACATAATTCAAACTATTTCAGTGGAAAGCGTCACTAATAGTTGACAATGTCAACAAAGGATTGTCATCAGACATCAATTAAGACAAAAAGCAGAAGCTGGGGGAATAGCTCAGTTGGTAGAGCACTTGTCTCACATGCAGAAAGTTCTGGGTTAGACCATTAGCACCACATAAATCCAGGTATAGTGGTGCACACAGCACTCAGGAAGTGGAAGCAGGAGAATCAAAAGCTTAAGTTCATTTTCAGCTTCATAGTGAGTTCAAGTCAAGCCTGGGATACATAAAACCCTTTCTCAAACAAACAAAACAAAAACAACGAAACAGGACTGGAGCCATGACTCAGTGGTTAAAAGTGCTTGCTGCTCTTGCAGAGGACTGCGAACCAGGATCACTATATCCAGCAAAGTTATCTTTGAAAATTGATGAATAACTAAAGACCTTCCAAGATAAGTCCAAACTAAAGTAATCCATGACCCCTAAACCAACACTAGAGAAGATACTTAAAGTACTTCTACATGGAGGTGAAGAATAAAGAAAATTATAACCATAAAAGGCCAGGAAAGAATATATTTCATGAGGAATAAGAGAACATGTGAGAATTAGGAAATAATCAAACATGCTCAACTCAGCAAACTAACACATCTCTATGATGAAAAGCAGTACTTGAATCATCATGAATATAAGGAACAAAAAAACTCTCAATAACTCTAAATGTAAACAATCTTAAATATACGATTAAAACACTCAGGCTGGCATCTAAAGAGATGGAACAGTGTTTAAGAGCACTTGCTGCTCTTGCAGAGAGCCCAGATCTGGATCTCAGCACCCATATGACACCTCACAACCACCTGTAACTCCAGCTCCTGGGGATCCATGAACACTGTATGCATATGGTGCACGTACAAGATGCATGAAAACATTATAACATAAAATAAAAATGAATATTTTAAAAAGACACAGCTCAGCTGGTCTTATTTTTTAAAGGGGGTAGGGTATGCTGCAGGACACACCACAGCTCCCTTTAGACAAAAGGTTAGACTGTATAACATACTGCAGCTCCCAGTGCAGCTACAATGAACAAATAAGTGATGGAGAGGCAGGAAAGACAGAGGCCCAGAGTGATATTTTTATTTCTACTTTTTGTGGGGGAGGCTACAAGGGTGAGGGTGTATATGAAAGAACTGAGAAATTAGTGGGATTGGAGCACATGTTGAGGAATTCCAAAAGAAATTCAACAAAAAATTATTTTTTTAAAAAAAACAAGATCCAATTGTTTGTTGTTTGAAAAACCACACTTTCTAAGCCCAATACCACAGACTAAATGTAAAAGACTATAAAGTGATATATTGCAGCAAGCTTTCTTGGACCTCCAACCCCCAGATCATGACACAGAGACTTATTAGATATGAATTTTAGCCTTAGTTTAGGCTTGTCCCACTAGCTCTTATAACCAATATTAACCTGTTTCTCTTCATCTATGTTTTGCTTTGGGGCTTTTTACCTTTCTTGCATTCTGTATGTTATACTTCTTTGTTTCCTCCATGCCTGATTGATTGGTGGCTGCCTAGCTGGCCTGCCCTGAACATTTTTCTCTCTTTCTCCCCTATTCTCTCCCAAGCCTCGATTCTTCCTCCTACTTATTCTCTCTGCCCTGGTACCAGCCCCACCTAGCCCTATACTGCCTAGTTATTGGCCATTCAGCTTTTTATTAGACCAATCAGGTGCCTTAGGCAGGCAAGGTAAAACAAATGCAATACATCTTTGCCTAGTATACAAATGCAACATAAACAAATGCAACACATCTTTACTTAGTTAAACAACTATTCTATTCCCCAACAATATATCAAGCAAAAGGAATCTGAAAGTAAGCTAAAGTATCTTCCCTCACACCTTACAGACTTCAAGAAAAATTAATAAGAAGAGATAAAGATCAACATATAATAAATATATACAGAATCCATAAAGAAAATATAACTATTATAAATATAGATTCACTAAATATTAGAACACACAATTTAATAAGATAAACACTACTGGAGATAAAAGAACATATAATCCCAGACACAATAATAGTAGATTTTAATGCCCTATTCTAACCAACAAACATTCAACAACATTTAACAAAGAAACTTCTGACTGAAACTGAACTATAAATCAAATTGACTTAATAAACATGTACAGAATAATCCATCTAAAAGCTACTAAGAAAATGAATATTCACATTTTCAGCCTTAGAGCAAGTAAAAATTGAACAAATTGAAATATTGTCTTGCATTGTTTCAAATAATGGAAAAAAACTAGAAATCAACATGTGAAAATACAGAAGACATATGAACACATGGATATTGAGCAATACACTTTGGAATGATCAGTGGATTGATGAACAAATCAGTCAGTAGTTTTTTTTTTAATCAAAGAATCAAATGAATTTCTTTAATTTCCTCCAGTTGTGTTTTCATGGATTCCTGTAAGGGATTTATTCATTTACTCTTTAAGGACCTCTATCACCATCATATAGTTGGTTTTAAAGTCGCTTTCTTGTACTCTGGCTATATTGTAATATTCAGTGGTTACTGTGATAGGATAGCTGGGTGGTGACATATTGCCCTGACTGTTGTTGATTGTGTCCTTACACTGGCATGTAGGCATCTAGGTTTGGGGTCTAGGTGCTGATTTCTGAGTTGTCTTTGTTGGATGGGTGTTTTATTCCTTGGTTTCTGATTCCTGTCTAGATTTTCAGAGAGTGTGATGGCTGTGTGCTGCATGTTTTGCCGATCTGCTTGGCTGCTGTGTGGGAATGCCTGCTGCTGTTGGACGCTTGGATCCAGCAACAAGGTTGGGATATGGATGGGATGGTCTATGGGATCCACAAGAGACATGGGCAGCAGGGAAGGGAGGCTGTACCTAATGATCTGTTGCAGTGCTACAGAGGAAAATGAGGGATTGGTGATAGGGGAGCAGAGAGAGTGGAGAGTTCTAAGGGCTGGTTACCTAGTTTTCTGGCAGACCTGGCCTACAGTTGAGCATGTGGTGTCTGCTTGAGTTGGGGGCTGGAATGTAGGGATGAGTAAGGGAGTGAGGTTAGGAGGAGATGATCTGTAGTATCAACAGGAGACATGGAAGGGGAGGCTGTAGCTGGTATTCTGTTGCAGTGCCAGGGAGTAACTTGAGGGATTAATTCTGGGGGTACAGAGAGAGTGGAGAAGGTCTGCAGACAGCCTACCTAGTTTTCTGGCAGGCATATACTCTGAAATTACTATTGTTAACATCAAAAGAAAACAAATGTTGGTTCTTTGTAACTGAAAAAGCTGAGCAAGAAAATAAACAACCCAATCAATAAATGGATAGACAGAATGAATAGATAGTTCACAAAAGATGAAATACATATGGCCAACAAACCTATGAGAAAATCTTTAACTTCTCTTTTTAAATTTAAAATAGTTTTTTTTAATACAGTATACTGTGATTATGGTTTCCCCTCCCCCAACTACTCCCAGAGCCTCCCTTCTTCCCCATCCACCCAAATCTACACTTTTTCTTTCTCTCATTAGGATACTATCACAAACCAAAACTATTTTGAGGTTCCCTCTTAGTCAGAATGTCAATTATTAAGAAAACAAACAACAGATGGTGACATGGATGTGGACAAAAGGAACCCCTTATACCCAATGGTATGAATGTAAAGTAGTCTAGCTTCTATAGAAGTCAGTATAAAGATTTCAAACATAAAAGTAGAACTTGATCTACCCTATGACCCAGCCATACCGCTACTCCTAGACATTTACCCAGAGGACTCCAAATCAACATGGGGGAAAATGAACACACATGAAAACCATCATGTTGATTGAATTATGACAGTCTCAGAAAGACAAATGAATGTTTTCTCTCATTTAATGGTTCCTAGATTTCATATAGTCACATAAAATCATATAAATATTTCACTTCTACTGTCATTATATATACTATATACTCATTCATATTTATCATACATTTCATATATTTTATATATATATATAAAATGAAAGTAGATAAGAAATAGTCTAAAACAGTGGTTCTCAACCTTCCTAATGCTGCAACCCTCATGTTGTGGTACCCACAACCATGAAATTATTTTCATTGCTACTTCATAATATTAATTATGCTACTGTTATGAATCATAATGTAAATAGCTGTGTTTTGGGGTAGTCTTTTAGGGATTGTGACCCACAGGTTGAGAACCAATGGTCTAGGGTAACTAAGGGAATTAATGGAAGGGAAAGAACGAAAAAGGTAGGGTACGTGTGACTAAGGCAAGGAGGAATATGTTCAACATATAATATATTCCTGTGAGAAGTTTTTCTAATGACAATAATTTCAAAAGAGTTGACTGTGTGCATGAGTGTGGGACCATCTAATAGAGCCTGTCAGGCTTCTCATCTCTGAAGAAAATGGACTCTCCCTCCCACAGCAGCCCTCAACTGCCGATGGCTCTTCATATAGGAATGGGACTTCATGAGCCCCTCCCAGAAGGCAGCAATAAATGGACTCCAATTTCTTTTGCTTTGTTTCATTTTGTTTTGTTTTGTTTTTTAGAGGAAAAGAGAAAGCATGAAGTTGGAAGAAAAAGTGGTGTGGAAGTTACAAAAGAGGGAATGAGGATATATTTAGTACAAACACATTATATGCATGAATGACTATTAAAATATTTAAAAAGAGTTGGTCCTTTAAAGAAATAAACAAGATTGACAAATTCTTAACAAAACTAATGAGAGGGGAAGGGGAAGAGAGGAAACTACAAAAATTTCATAGATAATACTGAAGTATAGAGGATCAAAAGAAAATATTTAGAAAAGTTAAAACTCCAATAAATTAGAAAAACTAGAAGAAACAAATGAATTTATAAATGCTCGCCAAACTATTTCATGAGATATAAAAACTAAGGAACACTTCTAAACTCATTTACCAAACCAGTATTACCTGGACACTGGAAATGGACAACTTTCTGGATAAATATCAATTACCAAAATTAAATCAAGACCAGATAAGCAAACTAAACAGACCTATAACTGCTGAAGAAATAGAAACAGTCATCAAAAGTCTCCCAACCAAAAAAAAGCCCAGGACCAGATGGTTTCAACTCAGAATTCTACAAGACTTTCAAAGAGGAAATAATACCAATTCTCCTCAAATTATTTCACACAATAGAAACAGAGGGAACATTGCCAAACTCTTTTTATGAGGCTACAATTACCCTGATACTGAAACCACAGAAAGACAATACTAAGAAAGAAAATTACAGACCAATCTCACTCATGAACATTGATGCAAAAATATTAAATAAAATACTAGCAAACAGAATCCAAGAACACATCAGAACCATCATCCACCATGACCAAGTCAGCTTCATCCCACAGATGCAGGGATGGTTCAACATACAAAAATCTGTCAACGTAATCCATCATATAAACAAGCTAAAAAATAAAAACCACATGATCATCTCATTGGATGCCGAAAAAGCGTTTGACAAAATACA